>CABHPP010000063.1:20641-43564 GCA_902168425.1 Peromyscus attwateri | reverse complement strand
AGGAAGGAAGGAAGGAAGGAAGAGAGAGAGAGAGAGAGAAAAGAAAAGAAAAGAAAACTGGGCAGGTAGCTGTGATGGATAATTAGTCGTCGGTTTGACTGTTTCTTGCTAATGGCAGCCCACATAAAAGGACAAGAGAGAGGGGAAGCCTTCTGTGTTTATCTAGTTGTCCTCACTCTTGACAAGATCATCTACCCTGCCACGGAGGCCTTCCTTCTCTGTTATGAGATGAGAACATGTACTTCTCCGGGATTCCAACACAGGCCGAGGACCAGCTGAGACCTCCAGTCTTGGAGACTGAACGTCACAGGATTCTTTGCCTTTAAATCAGGAGACAGCCATTGTCGGACTCGTCAGAACACAGCCTCTAAGCCGCTCTAATAAACCCCGTGTGTGTGTGTGTGTACATGTGGTGTATGTCCTATGAGTTTGTTCCTATAAAGAACTTTGACTATTACAGTGGTGTATGCCTGTAATCCCAGCACTGTGGAGAGAGCAACAGAAAAATCCCCTAGAGCTTGCCCAACAGCCGTGAAAGTCAAATTGGTGAGCCCCAGGTTCACTGAGACCCTTCCTTTTTTTATTTGCTTTGGCTGGTTTGTTTTTGAGACAAGGTTTCTCTATGTAGCTAGTCCTGGCTCAGTCCTGGAGCAGGCTGGCCTTGAACTCAGAGATCACCTGCCTCTGCCTCCAAAGTGCTGTAATGAAAAGCGTGCGCCGCCACTGCCTGGCTTTGTAACTCTTAACTACTACTGAGTTTACAGTACATGGCATGAATTTCCTCCTGTGCAGCAGGCCTTAAATCCAATCTAAGAGCAGCTTATTACTCCCATAACGGTTATGCCACTGTTGACTTAGTGGGCACATTTTTACATGACAGGTTGGCATTGTAGTTTGCAGGGTTCACAGTTCACACAGCCTCTGTGGTTGCCTATGCTGAGCCTGCACAAGGTGGGGCCTATCAACAGCCCATAACAGATCAGTGACAGCCTCATGAGGCCCTGATCCTTCCGGTTAAACTATTGTCACCTGGTAGATTCTGGAGAAGGGACAGTCATTGCCTTCACCTGTGTTCCCAACAGAGCGTCTGCCAGGTTACAAATGACACTTCCGAATCTGAGGCCACATAGATTGCCCATGTTGAAATCAGTGTGTAGACTGAAGCCTTTCTCTGTCCTGCCTGGCCCACGGTCCTGCAGCCACTTATAAAATAATCACTCAGAGGCTTAATATTAATTACCAACTGTTTGGTCTGTGGCTCTCAGGCTTATTACTAACTAACTCACTCATCTTAAATTAACCCATTTCTATTAATCTATATTTTGCCACGTGGCCTTAGCACTACCAGTCTGCTGGCATCTTGCTCCTTGGACAGCTGGATGGCATCTCCCCCAACTCCACCTTCCTTCTTCCTGTATCTTTCCTTGGATTTCCTGCCTGCCTATAATCTGTCTTGCCATAGGCCAGAGCAGCTTCTTTATTAAGCAGTGGTAGCAACACATATTCATAGCATATAGGAAGACTATCCTACAGTACTTCCCCCCTTTTCTGTATAAATCAAAAAGGAAGGTCTTAACATAGAAAAATTACATATAGTAAAACAGTTATCAAGCCAGAACTACAGTTACAATATTTAGTCTATTTGTATTTGGCAAAATTAAAGAAAATATTCTATCATCTAACTTATATTTGTGAGTCTAAAGTTTCATACTTAATTTTTCTTTTATCATAGCCAAGGAAAATTATAACCGTCTGGTCTTCAACTCCATCAAAGAACCCAGAAGGATATTATATTATCTAAGTAAACAGGAAGTGCATTTCAAGCAACTTCCAAAATTCTAGAAATGACAGAAACTTTTGGCTGCCTAGATAGTCACCTAAAGTTTCTCTGTAACATTGGGGCATCTATCTTCAGCCTACAGGCCTAGAGTCTCTGCCATATTTTTCAGTGAAGCAGGAAATTTGAAAGACTGTTCTGCCTATTGGCAAAGTTCATCAGTTGCTTTTCTCTGTGTCCTACAGAATGAATATCTGGCAGTTTCTTCTGTGAAGCAGGAACCTGAAGGACCATCTCACCTTGTTTTGGCAAAGTTCAGTGGTCATTTTCTTATGAATCCTGCATGTCCAGTTTATAAAATGTACTGTTAAGCATGCCAGGCAAGAGCAATTTCTTGCTCAAATGGCTAGCCTTTTCCATACTGTAAGCAAACTCATAATGGGTTTCTTTGATGCCCATCATCCTCTTTGAAGTAATAGGTGCTGCCAGGAACAGAAAAGTCTAAGTTCTTAAAACATTTTAAATGCCATATTATGTAGGTCTTTGAAGTATTTGAAGATTATCTATCCATCTGACATATATCTCTGTACATCTAGAAATCCTAACTATCATGACTGTAAGTTTGACTATAATAGATGACTATTAATTTGTATTTTTAACGATACATTACATTTTTAAATGAGTTGAATAAACATAATACCTTAAACAAGAGTAGAAATATACATATAACAAAATTGACCATAAATTTGTATCAATAAACCAAATCCATATCAATATAAAGTATTTTGAGATTAACAGTTGTTTTTGGATCAAAGTAGATTCAATAATCTATGTTTTTATCATTTCTATATCATATCTCTTTAGAAAGAGATTGCATTTATAATCAGTCCTCTTTAAACAATAACAAACATTTATAAACAATATTTTGGGAATTTGGGCATAGCTTTTCATACTACTTTCTGCTGATTGGGGGCACTGACAATCTTATGGGGATCCTGAGAAAATGTAGAATTATGGTCAAGTCTTGACTGTAGTAGTCTGTGAGGCTGCATCATCTCCACCAGTTGCCTTGAAGCTGTTCTGGATGTTGGATCATCTGGAGACCTCTCAGGGGGTCTTCCTTGATGGAACCATATTAACCTGGAAGGAATCTACAGGTTCTCATCTTCTATGGAAACAAAAGCAGAACCTCTTTTCCAAAGCAACACATCCTTAGACTCAAATTTTGAAGTCAAGATGCCTTTAAGATATATGTGTTGGTTTAACTTGGCAGCCCCTACAATCAAATGCCTCTCTGTAGTTAAAAAAAAAAAATCCCAAAGACAACACAATAATATACAATATCCAGACTCTCTGTGTATTTTCCATCTTTACGTGGCTTTTTTTTTAAATATTCTATTTCTTTTTTAAGCACTTTCTGTACCCTTTTTCTTTTCTCTCCCAAGCCTATATATATTTTTAAACATATTGTACCTCATTTAGAGTTTTTTTTTTCCCCATCTGAATCTGGTTTATTGTACATCTTTAATCCTTTTATGACCAGGAGAGCTTTTAAACTGCTAAGCTGTGTGGCTAGGACAAAAGCATGGCTTTGGCTGCCGGTTCCGCCCTGCTTGGTTTTTCAATATGGTACAGGTACGCTTACCTCCCCAGTTCTGGGAAGCAGTATTAAGTAGCATGCAGCTGTGTTTTTAAGCCCTAGGCTGTGTTCTCAATCCTGCAGTCAGCGACTGGGAGAAGCCCCTTTGTACCGAGGCCCATGGGAGAGACTGCAGAAATCTGCCACACCACTTAGCTCATGGCGGCTGGCAGCCAGCTCCATCTCACAGGCGGCTGTCAGGAGATGCATCTCTGCACTGCTGCTGGCATAGGATTGTGAGACCAGGAAGCCCTGGGTGGCTCCATTTCTGTGCATTCAGAATCTTTTTTAAGCTTTCTCAGATCTATGTGGATCAATGCCTGATGGTGGGCACCAAATGTAGACGGAAGTTTTCCTGTGTCCCATAGCCGTTCAGTCCCAAATAAACACACAGAAGCTTATATTTATTGAAAGCTGTTTGGTCTATGGCCCAGGCTTATTACTAACTAACTCACTCGTCTTAAATTAACCCATTTCTATTAATCTATGTTTTGCCACGTACGTGGCCATGGCGTTACTAGTCTGCTGGCATCTTGCTCCTTGGGCGGCAGGATGGCGTCTCCCCTGACTCTGTCTTCCTTCTCCCTGTATCTTTCCTTGGATTTCCTGCCTGGCTATATCCTGTCTTGCCATAGGCCAGAGGAGCTTCTTTATTAAGCAATGGTAGCAACACATATTCACAGAATACAGAAAGACCATCCCACAGTATCAGTGTGTCACAAAACGAAAAAAAAAAAGATAGGAATGTGGGGAGGAGATCTTCGGAGAGGACAGAAGTGGAGTGGAGGGAAAATTTAAAAGGGTGGCTAATGTGGGGATTTAACAAGGCAACTCCGCGTAGTTAAAAAAGAGGTTTATTTTGGGGTAACTTACAGCCGATAAAGGGGTTGGTTACAGGATCCAGAAGAGGTGAGGTGCAGTCCCGTGGAGTTCTCTGGAGATCTCTGACTCGGTCTGCCATCCAACACCCAGGATCATGAGGAACCAAGAGGCCTAGCACATCCGGATCCCAGGGGCAGGTCATAGGCAGGCGTGGCAGTTACCAGAAGCCTCACTAGGGGTGGTACTTCCAGGTCAAAGCTGGAACAGCTACCCACTACAGGTGGCTGTGAGAGTACACAGGATGCATTACACACACGTGTGAAACTGTCAATGAATAAATGTAATCAAGGTAAAGAACAAACACCAGTAATGATCATTTTAGAAGTAAAGCCCTAAGGATAATAGAGTACTTGCACAGCATGTGTGAAGCCTACATCTAATCCCCAGTATCAAAAAGGGAAAGGGGGGAGGGGAGGACAGGGGAGAGGGAAGTGGGGAGGAAGGGCAGGAGAAGAAGAGGAGAGGGGAAAGAGGAAGACAGAGGAGAGGGAAAGGGAAGGAGGAGGGAAAATACATGAGCAGTTTCTGGTCTGGATGGGACACCAGGTTTGACCCACAATGGCTCATGCTTATGTCCTACCTGAAATATAGTCCATTTCTACTGGAATTTAGTTCTGTCTGCCATTATCTATATCTCAACTTTGATCCCTATAAAAAGAAATACAAGAAATATTTGAATATGATGGAAAGAGAAAGCCTCTTTGTAGCCAGTGCACAGAGTATGTGGGACAATTTCTTTATAGATATTCATAAACCCAACATAAAAAACATCTGCCCTGTACCTTCCAGACCTATAATAACTTCACAGAGCTTAGTGTGTTCATTCTTCAACAGTATAAAAAAAAAAGTCTGTGAACTGACATTTTCAGAGTTCAGAAACCATTGCTTTTCTACTAGAGTCTGCCTCTTACAAATGACCAGGTTTTATTCCTAACATAAAGTGTGTATGTGTGTGTGTGTGTGTGTGTGTGTGTGAGAGAGAGAGAGAGAGAGAGAGAGAGAGAGAGAGAAAGAAATGGGGCAGGAGTTAACATCAGGTGTCTTCTTTAGTAGCTCACTACCTTATTTCTGCTACCTTAGTGTTTGAGACAAGATTTCTTGCTGAACCTGATTCAGCATGACTCACTGGCCACCAAGCCCCAGGGACATGCCCATCTGCCTTTCCAGAACTGGGATTACAGGCACTAGTTGCCAAGCCTGGCTTTTTATGGACTTAGAATCACCATGGAAACACACCTTCAGGTATATCTGTGAGGGTGTTTCCAGAGAGCTTTAGCAGAGTGGGGAAAAAAAAATCACCCCGCCCTGAATGTGGGCAGAAGCATCCTATAGGCTGGGGTCCTGACCTGCATAAAAAGGAAGTGAGCTGAACACCCACATTCTTCTATCTCTGCTTCCAGCCACCTCATGCTCCTGCGACCATGCCTTCCCCGCCATGATGGACTGCATCCTTGAACTGTGAGCCACGAGAAACCTTTCCTTCCTGAAGTTGCGTCTCTCGAGGTTTGTGCCACAGCCATGAAGAAAGAACTGCTGTAGCTTTGGGACATCCAAAGCAGCAAACACCACTTAAAAGACAGACCATGTTCACCGTTCCACCAAGTTCCCGTCTGCACCCTTGTGAGAAACCGGCTCTCTCTAAACTCCATTTCCAGAAACACACTGACTTGGTTCGCATATAAATGAAATTATGCAATATGTACTTTTTCTTTTGCTCAAAACAACTATTTTGATACTAATTCATGTCATAGCATATAACAGTAATTCGTTCTTTGTTCTGTGATTAAAAGAAATATTCAATTACCTGGAGACATTCCAGTTTCTTTACCAAGACCTAATTTTTTAATGTATTTTTTTTATACTCCTGGGATTGAAGCTGAAGGCCGCATGTGTGCTTGGCGAATGCTCTACCACTGAATTATATTCCTGGTCCCGTTATCATTTAAGACAGGGTCTCACTGAGTTGCTAAAGGTTGCCTGGACATTCAGATAGGCCTTGAATTTATGATCCTCCTCCCTCAGCCTCTGAAGTAACTAAAGTTACAGACCTGTAGTAGCAGGGCCCTGCCCCTAAGTACCATGTCAGGGACCTTAGAGATTTCTGTTTTACTGTTAGGAGTAAAACTGCTAAGAGCATTCACGGACAAGCCTTTTTTGTGTTCTAAATTTTTTATTACATCTTACTTGCTTTGTGTGTGTGTGTGTGTGTGTGTGTGTGTGTGTGTGAGAGAGAGAGAGAGAGAGAGAGAGAGAGAGAGAGAGAGAGAGAACAGATGCACGTATGTGTGTGTATGCATGTACTCCGTCATGTATGCAAAAGTCAGAAGACAAACTGTGGGAGTCAGTTCTCTCCTTCCACCATGGGGGTCCTAGGAATCAAGCCTGTATTGTCAAGCTTGGTGTGTGGCACTTTTACTCACTGACCCATCTTGCTGTCCTGGCAAACCTTTATTGGAACATATTTTTGTGCATCCTGAATTCATGCCTAGGCATATAACTTCATCAAGACATTGTACATATATTTTCTTTCATAAGAAACCACAAGACTATTCTATGTCCTTGCCAACCCAGCTCATATTTTTTTTCATTTTAGCCCTTGTTATGGGTGAAAAGTGGCTCCTTATTATGGGCTTGTTGTTGGTGTGGTTTTTATACAGGGTCTCACTTTGTAGCCCAGGCTAGCCCTGAACTTAAAGCATGCCTTCTGCCTCAGCCTACCAAGTATTGGGATTTGTCTTAGCTAGGGTATCTATTGCTGTGATGAAACACCATGACCAAAAAAAAACAAGTTGAGGAGGAAAGGTTTTATTTGGCTTACACTTCCACATTGTAGTCCATTGTTGAAGGAAGTCAGGACAGGAATTCATGCACAGCAGAAATCCGGAGGCAGGAGCTGATGCAGAGGACACGGAGGGGTGTTGCTTACTGGCTTGCTCCTCATGACTTGCTCAGCCTGCTTTCTTACAGAACCCAAGACCACCTGCCCAGGGGTGGCACCACCCACAATGCATTGGACCCTCCCCCCATCAATCACTAATTAGGAAAATGCCCTACAAGTTTGCCTGTAGCCCAGTCTTGTGAAAGTGTTTTCTTAACTGAGGTTCCTTCCTTTGAGATGACTAGCTTGTGTCAAGTTGACCTAAAACTAGCCAGCACGGATTACCAAGGTCAGCCACCATGCCCGTTTTCATTTTCGTTTTGTCTGGTAACAAACACTATAAAGATCTTCCAGGAAATATTTGTTCAAATTCCTCCTTCCTGTTTTCCCTTCCCTTCCCTTCTCTCTTCCCCCATGTCCTTCCTTCTTCCCTCCTTTGTTTTGTTTGTAATGGGTCTCATTACACAGTCCAGGCTGTTTTCAAGCTTGTGATGCCCCTGCCTCAGCCTCCACAGTGCTGGGATTGCAGGTCTGTGCCATCACATCTGGTCTATGCCACCACATCTGGTCTATGCCACCACATCTGGTCTATGCCACCACATTTGGTCTATGCCACCACATCTGGCCTTGTTTCTATTTTTCAATAAACTATTTATTATTACATTGAACCATAAGAGTTCTTTTTACATTTTGGACAGGAGTATTATTCTTCTACATGTGAGAAACAAAATAGGATGGCCCATTTTCAATACAAAATGTCTTAGATAAGTACAGGCTTTAGATACACCGGAGACAACTGGGTCCCCTGTCCCAGCAGCTGACTGTTGGATACCATACATTTAAATGAAAGGTTAATTAATGTCAGGTCAGGGAAATACTAAGTGCTGGCATTAAGAGTGGGGGTGGTTTAAGGCAGATGCTTAGTCGGTTATGTCCACAGGGGAACAATAGCGCATCTCCAAGATCAAAACTCTGCTAAGCAGGACGTGGGCAATAACTTGGGGTGACGATCAAAACTCTGCTAAGCAGGACGTGGGCAATAACTTGGGGCAGACGATGAGAAAGGAAGGAAGCAGAGGGGTGAATGGAACCTAGGTGACTGAGGGAAAGATAGTAACTCTACCAGTACCCAGCCAATGAGGAAGAGGGAGAAGGGATTTGTGCTTAGAAGTACAGGCATGACTGTTTTGGAATAGGTTGGATGTCTACCATTTTGTTTGGGTTGTTACCTGACCTGGAAAGCTCCTAAATAAACTGCCTCACTTTGACTACTCTGAGTCTGAAGGACTTGCTATTATTAATTGGGGACCCTGCTCCCTATATATGCAGTTGGCAGTGGGGAGCGACCTGATTTATCCTGGCCATGGAAATTAATAACACTAGCAATGATGAGAATCTGGTTGTCTCTAGTAGTTAATGTGAACTAACCTAGGCTTCACATGTGCCATATTGAGTTCATTTTCTGGTGTTTAGTGTGTGTGTGTGTGTGTGTGTGTGTGTGTGTGTGTGTGTAACTTTTCTGTTGCTGTGATAAAACATCATGACCAAGAGCAACCCAAAGAATAAAGAGTTTATTTTAGCTGATGGTTCCAGGGGGATAGAGTCCATCACGGTAGGAAAGGCATGGCAGCAGGGACCTGACTGATCACATCTTCACATACACACAGGAAACAGAGCGAGAACAGGAAGTGCGGCCAGGCTAAAACCCTGAAGCCCACCCCCAGTGACGTACTTCCCCAATGATAGCACCCTCGTAAGTCTCATAACCTTCCCGAACAGCATCACCAACTGGAGACCAAGTTTTGAAATACATGAGCCTTTGGGGGTCATTTCTCAATCAAACTATTACAGAGTGGGAGGGAAGCAGGACCTTGTAGAAGTACTACGGTCTAGAAACTTCTTCCCTTTCTTTCAAATCTGACTTCTGCACATGGCGGGCAGGAACAAAGTGAAATTGAGAAGAAAGTAAAGAACATTCGAGGAAGTTATTAGCCACCTACAACTCCCACCAGGACTAGATGAGGCCATTATAGTCTCACAGGTAATGAATTAAACATCCCTTGACCCGAGCCAATAGTCAGCCTTTTAAGTCCTACTGAGTCCAGAAAACGAAGAATTTGGCTGACATCCGCAAATTGCTAAGACAGGAAACCTTGCCTCATTCCTTCACGGCTGCCCTCCTTAATCAAATAAGAGATGCGCTCATCGAAGGAGTCTGAGGATACCACAGGTTGTGGGTCAGCAATTGTGGCCATTTATCCTCATCAAAGGGAGCAACCCTGCTACCGACTAAATGAGTCCCAGCTCAGAGCAACAAGGAAGATGTCTGCCTCCTTTCCCAGCTTCTGGCTAAGGCTCATTGCACTCGGCAGAGCTATAAAAGACAGCAGGATGTAGAAACATCAGCCTTTGAGAAGAGGATTAACATATTCAGAGACCTGGAGTTTCTGCTAATTAAATTAATCCCCTGGATCAAGTTTGGATGGGAAGTGGGTGGAGAGGAAGTGTGGCTAGGTAAAGATACTTTCAGACAACTGGAAACTCAAAAGGGAAAGAGTAGAGATTGGGACCCAATTGAGTCGTCTGGCTGTTTGCGCTGCCTGATCCAGCCTCCTACCAAGGTGCCCAGCAGAGAAAATGAGGAAGAATGGTTTAAGAGGTCTTGATAGTGTTCCACAGGGGGGGGGGGAGATGTCAACTCAAGGTCACTGTAGCACACCAGCAGCTCCTCGGTTATAAATCATTAAGTCTAAAGGGCCCCGTTGCCCTCCAGCAGGACTGCTGGCTGGTTACAGCCCTCCTCCAGACATGATTGGTGCTGTTGCAAAACATTCCTGTGCTGCAGAGCTCAGGGGTCAGGGAGAAAATGCCAGAGCAGCCAGTGCCCGTGAAGAAGATCATTCAGTAAGATGTTTCGCAGTGGTTCATCTCGGAGACTTTGCCCTGACCTTGAACAGGTGTACATCTCAAAACTCCACCTACAACAAGAGCCACAGCCTGGGGAGCTAACACAGTAGCTAAACTACCTAGTGAGTTCAGATCCCTAGCACCCACACAAAAAGTCACGCATGATGGTGTGCACCTGTAGCCTTCCTGGGGCTCACCGGCCAGCCAGCTGTTCTTGCTGAATTGGTGAGCTCATCTGTCAGTGAGAGATCCTACTCAAAAGGTAAAATGGAGGATGATAGAGGAAGACATCTTACTTAGACTTCTGGTCTCCACATACATGTGCACAGATGTGTATATGCACCCATGTGCCCCCACACACAAGAAAATGTACACACACATACAACAGCAACAACAGGTACTCTTCACTGCTTCAGAATACTCCAGAATACCAAGAATACCAGAATACCAAGGTTAATAAAGGTCACTGCTATGATTGTGAAATGTTCCCCCCCCCACAGGCTCATGTGTTTGAACATAGGGTCCCCAGCTGGTGGTGCTGTCTTGGAAGGTTCCAGAACCTTTGGAACTCTGATCTAGCCAGCAGAAATAAACTGCTGGGAGTTGGCCTTGGAGGTAATATCTGCATCTGGTTCCTGCCTGTGCTCTCTCTCTCTGCTTCTTTTTGGCTGCCATTGTGTAACTAAACAGCTCCAAGCTTCCCTTGCCATGAACCAAGGCATTCCAGCCTCCCCCCCCCCCCCGCCATGCCTTCCCCACCGCAATGGACTGAGCCTTCTGAAACTGTGAGCTAAAGCAAATCTCTCCTCCTTTAAATCGCTGCCGTCAGGTATTTTATCATGTGGACAAGAAAACTAACTAATACAGCTACATGCTTGGCCCAAGGTCATACGGAAATGGAAAAATATAGACCTGAACATAGAATGCCAAGCTCAGAGGCTAGGAAGTATTAATTCTAAGGCTTATTCACCAAAGCACTTACTGGTTTGAATGAGAAACGTCTTCCAGAGGCTCACGTGTCTGTATAGTTGGTCCCCAGCTGGTGGCTGTTGTACAGAATCTTTAAGAGGCAGAGCCTTGCTGGAGGAAGTACATACATCACTCAGGGAGGGCTGAAGGTTGTATAGCCTGGCTCCACTTCCTGTTCTCACTCTGCTTCCTGAGTAAAGATGTCATGGGAACAGCTAGTTTCCTGCTCCTGTCACCATGCCACGTCTTCTGCCCGCAGTTATGTCTTCCCTGTCAGGATGGATGCTGTCCCCCTGGAACTGCAAGCCAAAACAAACCCTTTCTCCTTTAAGTTGCTGTTCTAGAGTATTTCATCTCAGTAACAGACAGGGAAGTGGGATCCTGTGTAAGCACTGCAACCTGCATTCAGATTCCCAGCACCCACGTAAAAGCCACACATGAGCAGAAGAGCATGTGTCTGTCATCCCAGGGCTGGAGAAATCAACACCGAGGCTCTGTGGTGACAAATTATAGCGTTCCTTGGCTAATGGTTGGGATTCCTGGGCTGCCTTATAGAAATTCCCTAATGGGAGACCTCTGTTCCATTTTCTCTGAGCTTGGCATTCTATGTTCAGGTCTATATTTTTCCATTTCCGCATGACCTTGGGCCAAGCATGTAGCTGTATTAGTTAGTTTTCTTGTCCACATGATAAAATACCTGATGGTATTTCTCGTCTCTTATAACGATGGTCTTCCCTCCTCACCAAGCATTAACATTCTCATCATGAGCCACTATGCCAGGCTCCCTTGTAAGAATTCTTGGGTACCACATCAAAGGTTTCCTTCTTCGCCCATCCTCTTTGGCCTCCTCAGGTTCTCTCTTTCATAATTTGTTCTCACTCTCTGTCTTCCTCACATGCCCTTCTCTCTACTTCAATTAATTCTAAACTTCCAGTCAGTCTCGTTTTTCCCTCACATACTTCCAAGACGTTGGAGCTCTGTCTCCAACTCCTAAATAATAATAATAATAAAATTAGAAGACGTCTCAAAGAATAGGCTTGGAATTTCCCCCTGCAATACCGTGTGCCCCAAGGCCCTCAGTAGGGAGGGTGGGTTGTGACTTGCTCTACAGAGATGAAGGAAGAAAGCTCATGTGACTTCTGGAAGCCTCCTTCCAACTGTGAGACTCTGCAGTTTCTTGATTAGACAGAATGAAGGATGGAACCCTGGCATTTCCCCATTAAAGGAATGACGAGCAAGTCTCATTTGTGGTACCTCTAACTGATAGTTCGCATTTTAAGGTTAAGATATTTTACTGCTTCCAGATGGTCAGCTCACTTGCAGCCAGAAGAGCATCGCTGCGGAGTTTAAGAATAGCTGGGATGCAGAGCAAGATTTTAATTATCATGTAGAGGATCTAATTAAAAAGACATACAGTAGTCAGTGTCTCACACGCTCCAGCCTATAAAACTCGGTAGTTTAAAAAATTACCTTAAGGAGGAAATTGGAAAATTATTCAATTTGAGGCTGAGACACTTGAGGAATTTCTCAAATTAGGAGATGAGAATGAGGTTAACTGCTTTCGGTACACCATCCGGTACACCATCGCATGTTGTTCTTTCCATCCTGGTTAATGGCCCAGACGTGAGATGGTCCCTCTGTCTTTTTGTGTGGAGGCTGGAGGGTGACATCAAGTGTTTTCCTTAATCTCTTTCCACCTTATTTTTTGAGACTGGCTCTTTCACTAAACCCTGAGCTCACTGATTTGGCTAGACTGACTGGCCAGAGAGCTCCAGGGATTCATATCTCTCTCTCTCTCTCTCTCTCTCTCTCTCTCTCTCTCTCTCTCTCTCTCTCTCCCTCCCTCCCTCCCCTCCACTCCCCTCCCTCTCTCTCTCCTCTATATATCAACTTTCTATCCACTATCTATTCAGCTACCCATGTATGTGTCTATGTATCCATCTATCACCTATGTATCCATCCATTTATTCTTTTATAGATTATATATGTATGCTAAATATCTTAATATATAATAGGCATATAGAAGATGGATAAATGATAGATTATACATAGACTGACAGATGATAGATAGAAAGAAAGATTGATAGATAGATGGCAGACAGTCAGACAGATGCATATATAGATGACAGACAGACATGGTGGTGTCATCATGTCTGGCTTTTACATGGGTTCCAAGGATCCAAAGTCAGATCTCTTGGCCAGCACTATACAGCAGAGCTGTCTCCATGACCTGGTTTTATAGTTTCTTAAGGGTCTTCCTATGTATGCCAAGCTGGCCTTGAAATCATAATCCTCTTGATTCAACCTCTTAAGGAGCTGGAATGTAAGGCACGCACCACAATGCTTAGAAACCATCTAGATTTGCTTGTTGCCTGAAGTATACATGTCTCAAATTATCAATCTGTAACACATAAATATATATAATCAAGAGTTCATAAAAATAAGAGGATTCCCAGAAAAGTGGGTCAAGGAGAGAATGTTCTGTAAACAGGCTTGCTTTTCTTAGTTTTATTAACTTTCTGCATTTCTTTATTCCCTCTATTGCTGGATTCCCTAATTGTTTGACTTAGATCAGCGGGATGCATCCTCTGACCTAGGCACCTTTCAACATCCTGTCTGTGAAGGCCAGCTGGGTGGTTGTCTGTGGGTCTGTCTCATTCACTTTAGTGTCGTAGAGTGTGATGATGAGCATTCATTGACAACTTGATCTGGAATCACTTGGGAGACATGCCTCAGAACATGTCTGTGGACAATTACCTTGATAACATTGATTGACGTGGGAAGACTTATAATTGTGGGGAGAACCATTTCCTCATCATGGGATTGTGGACTGTGTGAAATGGAGATGGTGAGATGAGAGCACATATTCATCAGTTTCTTCTTCTGACTTCTCCTGTCTTGACTTCCCAGCCATGACAGACTGTACCTTGAACTGTGGGCCAGAATAACTCCTGCTTGCCTTGAGTTGTACTTCCCAGGGTATTTTTATCACAGCAACAGGGAGAGAAACCAAGATACAGAGTTTACCCACAATGCCTAGGACACAATCCCTTACCAATGGCTTAAGACAATTACAGAAACTGCTGCTGTGGGTATCATCACGGTTTGAATAGGAAGCATCCCCCATAGGCTTGCGTGTTGAGTGCTTGGCCCCCGGATGATGGCGCTGTCTGGGAAGGTTCTGGAAACTCGGGAGGGAAAGCCTAGCTGGAGGAGGTAGTTCACGGGTGTGTGTGTGTGTGTGTGTGTGTGTGTGTGTGTGTGTGTGTGTGTGACTGCGGGTGTACTGTCCTGTGTCATTTCCCATCTCACTGTTTCCTGTCTGTTGTGGGATGAATACCTCTCCTTTGCCACATGTCCCCATGGCCACTGTGTCCCCACCACTGTGTTCTGTTGAAGTTCTTGTCTCCAGCTGACCTTGGACTGATCCCTCTGAATTTTCCATCCCTTGGATTGTCTGTTAGGTCACAGATATCACAACAGTGGTGAAAAAGAAAATTAATACAAATGTCACAAGTATCTTTTGAGTAATATGTCTGTATGTTTTTTCTCTTCCTTTCTTCCTTTCTTCCTTTCTTCCTTCCTTCCTTCCTTCCTTCCTTTCTTTTTCTTTCTTTCTTTCTTTCTCTTTCTTTCTTTCTCTTTCTTTCTTTCTTTCTTTTTCTTTTCTTTTCTTTCTTTCTTTCTTTCTTTCTTTCTTTCTTTCTTTCTTTCTTTCTTTCTTTCTTTCTTTCTTTCCTCTCTCTCTCTCTTTCCTCTCTCTCTCTCTCTCTCTCTCTCTCTCTCTCTCTCTCTCTCTCTCTCTCTCTCTCTCTCTTTTTGAGATTGAGTTTCATGTACCCAGGCTAGTTTTCCCAACTTACTATGCAGCCAAAGGCGACCTTGAACTACTGATGCTCTTGCCTTTACCTCCCAAAGGCTGGGACTACAGGCATGCACCAACAAGCCCAGTGGAAATGATGCTGGGGATGGACCGGGGTTTCAAACATGCTGAGCAAACACATGGACATCTGCAGCCCTGCCCACATTTCTTTGAAGCGTGGATCTTTGTGGAACCTCTGGGACGTGGAGATAGCATACGTTCACATATTGAAACTTAGGAGAAAGTGCCAAACAGAGCTGCAAAAGCTTTTCTCCTACTGTCAGTGCATGGGAGTTGTGATTGTACCTAGCTTCTGCCAACAGAAGAACCTCAGGGAGCACCTTTCTATTTGTTCTATGAGTGTGTGTGTGTGTGTGTGTGTGTGTGTGTGTGTGTGTGTGTGTGAAGGCCACAGGTTAAATTGACTGTTTCTCTCAATTGCTTTCCACCTAATTTTCCTAGACAGGGTCCCCCACGGAACCTGTCTGGCCAGCAAGCCTTGGAGACCCTCTTGCCTCTGTCTCCCTGGCACTGTATTGCAGATATGCAGCACAACACTGGCCTTTTGATATGGATCCTGGGGATCTGAGCTCAGCCCCTCATGCTTGCCCCCCACAAGCACCCTACTGCCTGAACCCTCTCCCGGGCATGTTTATTTGCTTGAAACCATTCAGATGGAGGTGTGAGGTTTTTGCGTACTGATTTGCTTTGCATTTCTCTGATGACTAATGACATTAGCACCTCTTCAAGTGCGTATTAGTCATCTGGACATCTTCTTTTGTACGGTGACTGCCTACATTTTATCTCCATATTTCTGTTGCTTCTTTTCCTTTGGGTTTGTGAGATCTTTTTAAAAATTTCACGTACTTGAGTTATGACTCCATTATTGGTGGCATATGTTGTCTGAGTAACGCTGTCAAGACCATCATTCTTCGTGGCTTTCAGCACGCATGAGGATGCGTTTAAACTGGGTGCGTTTATGGTTCTGAGAGTTTTCGATTTGGTATGTGCTTAGAAAATTTCCTGCCTGTGACAAACTACTCTGACAAAAGGAAAAGAGGAGAGGGAGGAAGGGAGGAAGGTTTATTTGTGCTCACAGTTTGAGGGCACAGTCCATCATGGTAGGAGAGTCACAGTGCCAGGGGCATGAAGTGGCCAGTCACATCACATCCACAGTCAGGAAGCAGAGGGAGATGAATAACACTGCTCAGCTTGCTTCTCCTTGTTATTCAGTCTGAAACCCCAGCCAAGAGAATGGTGCCACCCACATTTATGGTGGCTCTTCCTTCCTTAGTTAACTCAATTTAGACATCCCCTCACAGGCATGGTCTCCTAGGTAACTCTAGACCCTGTCAAGGTGATAATCATCATTAACTAATGGTTAAAAGATGCAAAGTGGGGTGCTGGAGAGATGGCTCCGTGGTTAAGAGCATTGACTGCTCTTCCAGAGGACCAGGGTTCAATTCTTAGCACTCACATGGCAGCTCACAACTCTCTGTAACTCAAGGGCCAGAGGATCTGACTTCCTCACACAGACATACGTGCAGGCCAAATACCAGTGGACATAATAAAAAGAATTTTAAAAAAATGTAAAAATAAAAAATAAAAAGATGGGTTCAACAGCATGACAGGATAATCCCAGTGCTGGAGAAGCAGAGACAGGCAGACTTCCTGGTGTTTTTGCCAGCCAGCTCAATCAAATCAGCAAATCCCAGGTTAGATGAGATTCCCTATCTTGAAACACAAAGAAGACATATAACATCACCCTTTGGCATCAAATGGACAGACACGCATATTCTTTTTTCTTTTTCTTTTTTTTTTTTTTTTTTTTTCGAGACAGGGTTTCTCTGTGTAGTTTTGGTGCCTGTCCTGGATCTCACTCTGTAGACCAGGCTGGCCTCGAACTCACGGAGATACACCTGGCTCTGCCTCCCAAGTGCTGGGATTAAAGGCGTGCGCCACCACCGCCCGGCAGACACACATATTCTTGTGCACCTACACACGCATATGTTCAACACACATGAAGCAATGCCATGCATAAACGTTGTTACACCTATCTGTGAACATAGTTGAAGTATGAAGTGTGCATGTGCAGAAGAATGAGAAGAAAATCCTTTGAACTTTGAAGAAGTACCTACATGACGAAGGCAGGCAGGGGCCCTCCCCTGGCACTTCCCAGCTCCAATTCTGCCTCCATCTAACAAGAAAGACTTCACCTTGCTGTCCAATGTCCTAAGCAGTTGGACAAAGCACACAGAAGGCTTTGCTTAGCCAGACCATCTCAAGATGGACTTAGATTTCACATACTCAAGGGTCACGAGCAACATCCTCTGCCCCCTCCCTAGATAACTTTTTTTTGCCCTAGCCTTTCCTGCCTTTCTAGACCATTCATCCATCCAGATGTGTAAGACAGACTCTGAAATCTCCCAACTCCTTGTCCTTTACTGCCCAAAGGCTCCCAGTGAAGTCAAATCCATCCCAAGTCCTGTTGAGTTTACTTCTTGTTCCATAAAATGGCTCTTCCCCTCCATGACTTCCATCCATCATCCCTCAGCTGGATACGTGTAACCATCGGTCACCTGGTCCCTACACTTCTTACTAGTCCTGTGCTGTGAGAGTTTGAATGAGGATACCCTTCATGGGTTCGTGTATTTTACACTTGGTCTCCAGTTGGTGAAACTGTTTGGGAAGGATGAGGAGGTGTGGCCTTGTTGGAGAAGGTGTGTCACTGGCTGAGGGTGGACTTTGAGATTCCAAAAGCCCATGCCATTCCCAGTGTGCTCTCTCTGCCTCATGGTTGTATCTCAAGATGTGAACTCTCAGATACTGCTCCAACACGGTGCCTCCCTGCCTGCTGCCACGCTTGCTGTCCTGACGGTCATGGACTCACCCTCTGAAACTGTACGCCCCAAATAATCTCTTTCTTCTCTACGTTTCCTTGGTCACGGTGTCTGATCACAGCAATAGAGAAGTAACTAAAACACTTACCGACCCACGTTTCATGGAGTAACCAAGAGGCAAAGCTAAACACATCTAGCTCCACTCCCTTAGAACAATGACCCAATCTAGGAACTTCAGCCTCCACATCAGACCCTTCCTTATTCAGCCTCATGTTCTCCCTTCCATGTTACTGCTACCCTCCTGCAACGAGGAGGGATTGTTTCTCTCATACTCTGAGCGTTGCTTCTGGCCTCTGCCCCTCACTTCAGGCAACCTCTCCCTGTGCTAGGACCCCACCTCCTCCCTTGGCTCTGTCTGACTCGTCATCCCTCCAGACCTAATTTGAGTCACTCGGAGAGTATCTCGCAACAAGCCTCCACCACCCCCCTCCCACCTTCTCCTCTGTTGCCTGGAGCTCGGAGCAGCCCTGTCACGTCACTTAGCAACTTGAAGGATTTCTCTTGACCTGGAGTCAGCCTCTTCCACTAAACCGTGAGAACCAGGAACCCAGAGTCAATTGTTCTCACTTTGTGTCTGACTTCCCTGTTCTTGGCTCTAGCAGAGTGCTGGCTCTTAAGGTTGTTGGCCGATTAAATGGTCTCCAAATGAAAGAATCATTGCAATCATGTGACGAGCCTTTCCAGTGTCTTGTTTTGTGATCTGTCTTTATTTGCTGTGAATAATTTTTAACTATGTGCATATATGTGGATCTGTGCATGAGTATGTGCATATATGTGTGCAGGTGCCCTCAGAGGCCAGAAGAGGGCATTGGATCCCCTGGAGCTGGAGTTACAAGCAGTTGTGAGCTGCCTGATGTGGGTGCTGCGAACTGAACATGAGTCCTCCGTGAAAGCATATACTCTTAACTGCTGAGCTAACTCTCTAGTCCCTTAATTATATTTTATTGCTATATAATCATTTTTAATATTATGTCATTAAATGACACGCACACACACACACACACACACACACACACACACACACACACAAAGATAAATAGTACTTCAAAATTAAAACATCCAGGAACTAAGGATGTAGCTCAGTGGCGAAGTGCCTAGCATTTGCTATCTATTCTCTGTGTGTGTGTGTGTGTGTGTGTGTGTGTGTGTGTGTGTGTGTGCATGTGTGTTTCCTATACAGTATTACATAGAAAAGAGTTTCCCAATATGTTTCAAATAATTTTTATTACACTTATTTT
This sequence comes from Peromyscus attwateri, assembly GCA_902168425.1. Classification (NCBI taxonomy): domain Eukaryota; kingdom Metazoa; phylum Chordata; class Mammalia; order Rodentia; family Cricetidae; genus Peromyscus; species Peromyscus attwateri. The sequence goes on along the minus strand of CABHPP010000063.1, from coordinate 24,512 downwards.
TGTGCAAGTGTATGTGTTTGCTCATGCCACGGCACCCGTGTGACGGTCAGAGAACAGGGTTTTAGGGAGTTGCTCTCTCCTTCTACCGTGTGGGTCCCGGCATGGGGATGCCATGAGCACCTTTCCCACTGAGCTAGTTCACCAGCCCCTGAAGTACATCTTTTAAGCTTTTTAATTTTTTTGTTTTTAATTTTATGTGTATGGATGCTTTGTCTGCATGGATGTGTGGGCACCACAAGCATGCCCGGTTCCCATGGAGGCCAGAAGAGGGCATTGGATCCCCTGGAACTGGAGTTACAGACAATGGTAAGCCATGGTGTGGGTGCTGGGATCTGACCCGGGGTCCTCTGGAAGATCAGCCAGTGCTCTTAATCACTGAGCCATGTCTCCAACTCTCTAAATTGTATTTTTACATCTCTTTTTCTATAGTTTTAGCGTGTCTTGTAAGTGGAAATAAAGATACACAATGTATTCCTCACTTTAACCCAAGATCCCTGAAAAGCTGTGTAGAATGGAGTCTTCCCAGACTCCACTGCATCAAGCCTCCTATAGCTCGAAAGTGGATCGTGCCATTCAGTACCTTTGAAATGCTCTCTATAGGGTAATACTTGGGGAACCAGAGCATCAAACTCCTCCAGTCCAGTCATTATAAAAGTGGGGTCTACCATAAATGGCAACAGTTGACCTCTAAACAAATTTAAACAGGAAAAAAAAAAAACAGTTCAGACAGGTACTGGGGTCCCTTATGCTGCATTTAGTCACTTTAGCCAAGGTCACAGAGAGCATTTATATTAAAACACTTCAAACAGACATTGGGCTCCTCAGTTCTGGATCTGGCGATGCCAAAGGGACAGTGTTGTAGCAAATTGTATACAGACGGAAGATGGGAGTCTGGTCTTTGGAAGGAGACAGTTCCAAAACTGCCCCCAGGGACCAAGTCTGACTCACACAGGAAAGGTCATTGTTATAAGGGACAGCCTTCCACTGTATGATTATTATCTAACAGTCTCCCTATACCCTCAAGCTTTTCATATAACCCCAAAACTTGGTTTATAATACTTTCTTCCTGTAATTACAAAAATGTGGGCTGACAAGGTGGCCCATTTGTTACCAAGCCTGACGACCTGAGTTCAGTCTCTGGGACCCACATGGTGGAAGGAGAGAACTGACTTCCCTAAGTTGCCTACTGGCCTCCACATGTGTGCTATGGCACCTGTGTACCCCTTCTAGAATAATTATAATAATGGTAGTATTATATAACGGTGGTTATGGTGGTAATAAATAAAATCCATTGTTTTAAAAAGGGCTTGAGAGATGGCTCCATGGTTGAGAGCACTTGTTGCTCTTTTAGAGGACCCAAGTTCTATTCCCAACACTCACATGGCGGTTCACAACTGTCTGTAACTTCAGTTTCAGGGAATCTAACACCTTCTTCTGGCCCCCTGGGTACCAAGCAAGGTGGTGCATGGACACAGGAAGGCAGAACACTTATGCATATAAAATAATAATAAAACAAAAAACTAATCATCACAGGCATTTACAGCCCACTGGGCCACTTTTAACATGGTCCTGTTCTTCTACTCCTCTGACACTTTGTGTGTGTGGGGGGGGGGGGGGGGGGCACACATTAGAAGTCAGAGAACAACTTTTGGAAGTCAGTTCTCTCGTTCCCACTACCCTGCAGGTCCCAGGAATTGAACTCGAGGTCATTAAGCTTGGCACCAGAAGTCTTCACCTGCTAAACCATCTCATTAGCCTGTATTTATATTTCTTGTAGCTCTCAAGCCAGACAGAGTTCATGACACACAATTTAAAAAGTAGCTTCACAGATGAGCGTGGAGGCACACGACTGCATCTCAACTCTCCAGCCGTTGAGGAAAAGAAGATTGTGAGTTTAAGCCAGCCTAGGCTACATGCAAAGACCCAAACAACAACAACAGGGCCTGGGAAGATGGCTCAATCAGTAAAGTATTATTAGCTCAAGCATAAGGACGAGAGTTCGAATCCCACAGGAGCCATGTAAAAAGCTAAGTGTGGTCGTGTGTGCCTCTAATCCTAATACCGGGAAGACCGGCAGGCAGATCCTTGGAGTTCCCTGGCCCACTGGTCTCACTTAAGGGACATCAGAACCAAGTACAGAATGTGGCCATTAGTGAATGAGGAAGGAAAATAAAACTGACAGAAAAGATATTTTTAGGGCACTTAGAGGAATTTGGAATGTATAATAGATGAAATTATGAAATCATTAGGTTTCTTAGGAGAAAGGACGTCAGTTGTGTCGCATGAGAGAAATATCATTACTCTTAAGAAACAAAAGAGGAGATATTTAGAAGGGAAATGACGCTCTGTCTGCAACTTATTACAAGGGGGAAAGTGTGCATGTGTGTGTGTGTGTGTGTGTGTGTGTGTCTGTGTGTCTGTGTGTGCATACACGCATGCACGCATGCACACACATGCACAGGAATATGCATAAAGAGAGAATGAGCGGGGTTGGGAGATGGAGGAATAGGTAACTTACTTGCCCTGGGAATATGAGGACCAGAGTTCAGATTCCCAGAAAGCACATAAGACTCGGGTAGGTGGGATTACAGGCAGTTTCCTGTAATCCCAATGCTCAGTTTGCAGACAGGAGATCCTGGAGCAAGCTAACAGGGTAGATTGGCTGCACTGGTAAACTCTAGGTTAGGGAAAGACCCTACCTTGATACATAGGTAGAGAGTAATTCAGGAAGAGACCCAAGTTCAACTGCTGGTCTGTACACATACATACAAACTCTCGCTTATGCCCCCCCAACACACAAATACTACACACATGTATACATAGTCCCCCAAAAAGAGATGGAGCAAGTTAACACAACAGGGAGGTGTTTAGGCACACTCTCTACAGGGAGGTGTTTAGCCACACGCTCTACAGGACAGATGGGCTCCTCAAACTCTTTGAAGAATTTAGACATTTCCAAAGAGTCAACACCATGAAAAATTAATGGGCAAAAGCCAATAAAAAAGACTGACGAGACATCATAGCTGAGCGCAGAGTGTGGCTGTTAATGGATTCCAGATCAGGGGAGAATATAAAAGCGACAAAAAAAAAAAAAAAAGACATTTTTAGGGCACCAAGAGAATTTGGGACTGTATAAGAGATGAAATTTTGAAGCTGATAGTTTTTAAGAGAGAGGGCACGGTGGTGTTCCACGAGAGGAATGTTGGTCTTGGGAAATGTAGGAGACTGTATTTGGGGTGAAATAGTATGCTGTCTGTAATTAGCCAGGTGGCTGGGGAGAAAGCTGTGCCTGTGCGGATACAGGTGTATGCATACCTGCCTACCTACGTTTACAATGTGGTGTCACACTAATGGGTTAGGCTAAGCGGAGTAATATCCTAGTCTTTTAACTTTTATGTGAGACAGATTTGTTTTTTAAAACTGATTTTCAAAACAATCCCTACAAAAAATTACCTTTTAGAAAAGTAGAATGTCTACCGTTGAACAAAAACTTCCAAAAAATCAGATAATAAATTATTATTGAATCATGGAAAGACACTCTTGGTCTAGAGAATGACAGCGGGATGGGAGCGAGGATGCTCTGTCTAGGGGGTCAGCACAAGTCTGCCTGAGAAGATGACAATTGGCTCAAACTGCACAGCACCACAGGAACCGCAAAGGTGCGGGGTAGAAATTAACTTGGTAGTTCAAGAAACTGAAAGCAAGCCTGAGGGTGTGGCTGAATGACAGATCACCTGCCCAGATTTGCCTAATGAGGGGCTGGAGGTGTGACTCGGTGGTAGAAAACTTGCCTAGAACCCCCCAATGAGGGGCTGGGAGTGTGGCTCAGTGGTAGATCACCTGCCTAGAATCCCCCAGTGAGGGGCTGGGG
>CABHPP010000063.1:0-20631 GCA_902168425.1 Peromyscus attwateri | reverse complement strand
CTCAGTGGTAGATCACCTGCCTAGAATCCCCCAGTGAGGGGCTGGGGTGTGACTCAGTGGTAGAGCACCTGCCTAGAATCTCAACAGTAAGGGGCTGGGGTGTGTGGGAGAAGGATTGCCAAAAACCTCTGGTGAGTATGGCCTAGGGTCCTACACTGCATACAAAATGAGAAAGTGAACTAAATACCAGCATCCATCTCTCTCTACTTCCTGACTGTGGATGCCATGTGACCAGCTCCCTCATGGTGCTGCTGCCATGCCTTCCCTGCCATGATGGACTGCGTCCTTGAACTGTGAGCCACAAGAAACCTTTCCTTCCTTAAGTCACTTTGTCAGGTATTTTATTACAGCTATGAGAAAATTAATGTACGCCTCAAAATTCTTGTTACATATTAAATATTTTATTGAATGCCTGTTAGTCTTGCCCACTCTAAAGATGCTTCAGCAGAATCTTGTAATGCTTCTCTTTGAGCCCATCCATTGTTCTGATCGTCCATCATAAATCCATGCGGCAAACATGTATTGATCATCTGTTACATAACTGGCTTTACGTGAGAGCTAAAGAACACACACAAGAGACACTTGCAGCTTCTGGTATAAGAATGGGGGGAAAATAACGGAATAGAACAAAATCAAACAGACTCTGGCCTTACTGTAAGATTCTAGGCAAGCGCTCTACCACTGAGCCAGGGAGATGGCTCTGTCATGAGGCCCTGAGTTCTGGTCCCCAGCATCTATATAAAAGAAGGGTGTGGGGTGTGTGTGTGTGTGTAAAATCCCAGGCTGGAGGGGTAGGAGCATACAGGTAAATCCCTGTAGCTTGCTGCCCAGCTTACCCAGCCAAATTGATGAGATCTGAGTTCATTAAGAGACCCAACCTTGAGGACCTGCGTTCAATTCCCAGGACCCACATGGCAACTCACAACTGTCTGTAACTCCAGTTCCAGGGGATCCAACACCCTCACGCAGACATCCATGCAAGCAGAACATCAATGCACATGAAGTAAAAATAAATAAATCATTAAAATAAAAGCAATCCGATCTTTAAAAAAAAAAAAAGATTAAAAAGTAATTGAAGACATGCAACATTGACATTTGACCCCAACATGGATATATGCATACATGTGCATGTACAATGACATATTGACATGCACATACACACGCATACATACACATACTATATATGTATATATATGCATATATACATATATATATGTATGTATAAACTGTCACACACAGAGACAAGAAATAGACTCTGGAAGACACATAAAGCAGATATTAAAATTTAATAAGTAATCAGAATGGCATGTCAAGTCTTTGGATTTTGCCAAGATAAATACATCATAGAAAGATGAGGGAGCTAAACAGAAAGGAAGAAACCATATGAAGAAATTGTAATGTTGCATTCCTCTCCTTTGAAGCTGCAAGAGACTTTTCTAAGCACAAAAGTCGGGGAGGAAATCACAGATCACAAACAAATATCAATACCTCTAACCTCACTCTTTTAAAATATGTCCACACAAAGAAAATCACTATCAACAATATTGACAAAAGTCTTCTTGGACAGTTTGGTGCTGGGCTCAGATGAAGGCTGCTTTCTGGAGAGATTCCGCAAGGGTGGATCAAATATAAACAGGAAACCAGAAGGTGGACGGAGGTCTTCATACTAGATGAGTATCTTTGGGGTCGGGGGCAGGGACAGAGTAAGCCAGTAACAGAACAAGGTGGTTTTAGTTTACTTCTACTGCGGTGATGAACACTGACAAGAAGCCACTTGGGTGAGGAAAGGCCTATTGAGCTTACATTTCCAGTCACAATCCATCACTGAGGAAAGTCAGGGCAGGGACTTGAAGCAGGAATCTGAAGGTAGGTCTCCTTGCTACTCTATGCATCATTACCTCCAACCAAAGAATTCACTTCACAGCAGAATCAGCAGGAACCGTGGAGGGTGCGGCTTGCTCGCTCACTCAGAGGCTCACGCTTGGTCAGCTTTCTTACACATTCCAGGACCACCTGCCTAGGGAACGGTGCTTCCCACAGTGGATCTGGGCCCCACAGACATTCCATCATGCCAGTCGGATCTAGGCAATTCTTCAATGAAGGTTCTCCTCTCAGATGACTCCGGGCTGTGTCTAATTGACCGTTAAAGCTAACTAGGACAAAGGTGGAGCGTGACAGAGCAGGATACTGAATGAATTCTGAATTCACCCATGCATGAGTTCATGCATCGGTCTACCCACCCATGTCTGCAGACATCACACCACACACACACACACACACACACACACACACACACACACACACACACAGTGGTGGTTTGAATGAGAATGGCCCACATAGGTTCATTTATTTGCAGGCTTAGTCTCCAGTAGGTGAACTGTTTGGAAAGATTCAGGGTCTATGTCCTTGGAGAAGGTGTGTTGCTGGGGGTGGGCTTGGGGGTTTCAAATGCCAGGTCTAGTGTCTAACTCTCCTTGTCTGAAGCTACAGATCAAAATGTGCAACTCTCAGCTACTGCTCCAGTACCATGTGTGCCAGAACATTCCCTGCCATGATGATGCTGAACTAAGCCTCTGAAACTGTAAGCAAGCCCCCAATTAAATTTTTGACAAGAATTGGGTTGTGTGGTGGTATTGTATTCCCCAAAATATTGTGCTCCCTAATAAATTTATCTGGGGTCAGAGAACAGACAGTCACTAGATACAGAGGCTAGAAAATGGTGGCACTCACACCTTTAATCCTAGCATTCCAGAGGCAGAAATCCATCTGTTCAAGGATACAGCCAAGCATGGTGATTCATGCCTTTAATCCCAGAAATCGAGCCTTTAATCCCAGGGAGTGATGGCAGATAGCAGAAAAGTATATAAGGTGTGAAGACCAGAAACTAGAAGCATTTGGCTGGTTAAGCTTTCAGGCTTCTAGCAGCACAGTTCAGCTGAGAGCCATTTGGATGAAGACTCAGAAGCTTCCAGTCTGAGGAAACAAGACAAACTGAGAAGTTGGCCAGGTGAAGTTAGCTGTGGCTTGTTCTGTCTCTCTGATCTTCCAGTGTTCACCCCAATACTTGGCCCGGGTTTGATTTTATTAAGACTCTTTAAGATTCCTGCTACAGGGTTGGTCATGTGTCTCTTCACAGCAATAGAACACTGATTAAGACACACATACACACACGCACACACAAACACACACACACACACACACACACACACACACACACACACACACACACACCAGGGGACCCTTGATTCAAAATCAGGTTGGAGGTAGGATGTAGGAGATAAAGGTCTGCCAGCTTCAAGGATGTGACTGAACAGACATCACTAGGGCTATCTCCTGTTTTGGTTTGCACCCAAATCCACAATAATAAATCCTACAGGGCATCTCATCACAGTGGAGGGGTGAGGAAGCCTTTGAGTGACGGATGATGACGCAGGAAGCCTCGGCTTCTCTCCATCCTGTTTTGTTTTGTTTTTTTTCCCATTCACACCACCCCTCTGCCCACCACCCCTCACTCCTGACTGGGGAGCCGCTGTCATTCTTCAGACAGCAGACGACAAAGAAGCGTTTGGTTCAGGATGAATTCTGGGCCCCCAGAAGTGTGTGGGTTGCAATGTAATTATTCTATGGGAGAGTGCGCGTGTGTTCCAGCAAATTATACCCTTCAGTCCCCTCATTAAGCTGTGCCAGAACAACAGCCTGCTGACTCACACTGATGATGCAGTTACAGCTTTTACCTGGGATTTTTTTTTTCCCAAGCAGCAGGTGGCAAGAGGCAGAGCAAGGGCAGTCTGGTGGACTCTCTTCTCTCCCAGATACGAGGAAAGGACAAAAGCTGGGCTGGGAGATATAGCGAAGTCTGTGAAGCACCCCGCCTTGGAGGCAGAAGGGCCTTAGTGCAATTTCCAGGAGCCATGTTTAAAAAAAAAAAAAAAAAAAAAGCTAGGTGTGGTATGGGCTTGCAGTATCAGCACTACAGGGATGGAGACAGGAGGATCCCTGGAGCTCACTGGCCAGCCCCCCAAGTCCCGATGAGAAACCCTGTCTCAAAGGATGTAGATGGCTCCTGAAGGGAGACAACAAGGTTGAACTCTGACTTCAACATGCTCCTGCAAAGACATGCCCATCCACACATGTGGCTTTTCACATACATGAACACACACGCACGCACGCATGTGCGCGCACACACACACACACACACACACACACACACGTGGCCTGGAGACATGGCTCATCAATTAAGAGCACTCGCTGCTCCAGCAGAGGACCCAAGTTCTGTTCCCAGCATCCACATCTGGTGGCACACAACTAACCATAACTCCAGCTCCAGGTGATGCAACGCCCTCTTCTGGTTTCAACAGGCACCCACATTCACATGTGCACCCTCACACAAACACATAATTTAAAAAAAATAGGAGCTGGAGAAATGGCCCATCAGTTAAGAGGTCTTACTGCCCTTGCAGAAGACCCAGGTTGTTTTCTTAGCACTCAGAGTAGACAGCTCATAAATACCTGGAAGTCCATCTCCAGGGTGCAATGCCCTCTTGTGGACTTTGTGGGTACTGCACTCATGTGCATACATACATACCTACATATACACACATATACACTCACACACACAATTTAAAAATTAATCACTTTTCCTTTTTATAAACTAAAATTTTTCATGCACTATATTTTTATCATGTTTCCCCTTTCCCAGTTCCTCCCAGAGTCTCCCCAACCCCCTCCTCACCCAACTTTACATTCCCTCTCTCTTTAAAACAAATACACAAAACCAGAACAAAACAAGAAAAACACAAAACTGAAAATCAAAATAAAGAGGCAAAAATCAATAAGACAACAACAACAACAACAAAAAAGTCCAAATAAAGCAAAGTGAGACAAAAATATCGAGTCCATTTTGTGTTGGCCAACTATTCCTGGGCATGGGGCCTGACCTGAAATGGGGTTAATACACCTGGCAAGACATCATTGGAGAAAACTGATTTCTTTTCCTCTGCCAGTAGATACCAATTGCAGACAGCTTCTTGGTCAGAGGTGGGAGCCCACATCCATGCACCCCTCAGTGATGGGTCCCCATCTTGCTTGAACCTGTACAGGTCTGTGCGGGCTAACACAGTCTTTGTGATCTCATATACTTTTAGTGCCGGAAGAGACTGTTTACTCGGAGTCAAAATAATCTTAATATTTTTTTAGCCGGGCAGTGGTGGTGCACGCCTTTCATTCCAGCACTCGGGAGGCAGAGCCAGGCGGATCTCTGTGAGTTCGAGGCCAGCCTGGGCTACAGAGTGAGATCCAGGAAAGGCGCAAAGCTACACAGAGAAACCCTGTCTCGAAAAACCAAATTCTTATATATATATATATATATATATATATATATGACATGTTAGTCAAACTGACCCATTTCTTTGTCTTCATTTGTTTCTACACAAGATCTCAGGCTATAACCTGAGTTAGTTTGGAATTCTGTAGCCCAGGTTGGCCTTAAACTTCGGCAATCCTCGTGCCTCGTACACCACCATATGCCTGACTTCCGACACACCTTCAACTGGTGGATCCAATGAAATAACTGAACCAGGAGCCTCATGGAGACACCATCCAGACAGAGATCCTGGGAAGGGGAATACGCAATGAGAACTGAGACCAAGTCCAGTCAAGAGCCCAACATGTCTTTCTACCTGGCCCCAGGGCAAAGTGTTTACATCTTACCAAACACAATTACCTTCCTGGTGTTTAGTGTCTACTGCCTAATGGGAATCTGCTAACCCCCAAGACATGGGGGAGGGGTTCTTGCACTTACTGATCTGAAGACTATTATTTTGTTTACTTGGGGAAGGGTCAAATGGGATCTTCCCATGAGTGATCAGTATATCTCAACATGATAAACACGTTTTGTGTATGTGTGTATGTGTGTGTGTGTGTGTGTGTGTGTGTGTGTGTGTGTGTGTGTATGGCATATATTTGAGTACACATGATCACAGAGACTGCAGGAGGACCTTGGGTGTCTTGCTCTGACATCCTCCACCTTATTCCCTTTGAGACATGGTCTCCCACTGGTCCTGAAATGAGGCTGGTGGCCAATGAGCTCTAGTGATCATTTTGCCTCCACCTGTCATCCTGCTGTCCCCAGCACTGCAGAGGCTGTAATTGGGGGGGGAGGGGCTCATGGAGTTTGCAAACAGGTGAACAATACCATACCTGGTGTTTTATGTAGTTGCTAGAATTTAAACTCAGATCCTCATACTTATACAAGTGCTCTTATCCACGTGGTGGTGGTGGTTTGGATGAAAATGGTGTCCATAGGGAGTGGTACTATTAGAAGATGTGACCTTAGCTGGGCGGTGGTGGCACATGCCTTTAATCCCAGCACTTTTTAATCCCAGCACGGATCTCTGTGAGTTCGAGGCCAGCCTGGGCTACAGAGTGAGTTCCAGGAAAGGCACCAAAGCTACACAGAGAAACCCTGTCTCAAACCCCCACCCCACCCCCCAAAAAAGGTGTAGCCTTGTTAGAGTAGGTGTGGTCTTGTTGGAGGAAGTGTGTCACTAGGGGGTGGGCTTTGAGGTTTCAGATGCTCAAGCCAGGCCCAGTGCCACTCTCTCTTCCTGCAGATCCAGATGTAGAACTTTCAGTCACCTCCTCAGCACCATGTCTACCTGCACGCCACCATGCTTCCTGTCATGACAATAATGGACCAAACCTCTGAACTGTAAGCCAGCCCCCATTAAATGTTTTTCTTTATAAGATTTGACGTGGTCACGGTGTCTCTTCACAGCAATAGAAACCTAACAAAGATACCTACTGACTCATCTCCCCATCCTCTTGTTAAGCAAACCTTAAAAGAACAAGAAAGCCCTGGCTGGTGGGTACAGCAGCATGGCAAAGTTCACAGAATTCTGGGCCCTGGAAGCAGTATTTATCTTCAGTCATTGGCAAGTTCAAGGGTCATCCAGGGAGACCATTAAAAACACAGTGCTCATCCCAATTTGCTGAATCTGTAGCAAGGGGCCTAGGCCTTTCTACTTTTAACAAGTTCCCTAGATAGTCTGAACCACACCAAAGCTTGAAGATCACTGGGCACAACTGTTGAAGAATTCCATCATGCTTAGCACTCAGGGCAGAGGTGATTTTCCTACATGGCTCCTACAGCCACACTGAAGAAAACTGTTTTTAAAAAAAAAAAATGGCTCGGCAAACCAACTCCTACAGTATCGAAGACCTGGCATTGAAGCTGTCCCTTCATCCTTTCTATGATGCACAAGGAAAAAGGAAAAAGTTAGAGACACCAGTCCAGAAAATTTTGTTTCTCTTCAAAAATTAACATCATTTGAGGAACAGGAAACAAGAACGAGTATTCATAATAAATCCTATTTCTTGTTTTTTTTATTCATATGTATGTGTATGTCTGTGCATATCTGTGTATATAGGAGCCCACAGAGGTCAGAAGAGGGCGTCTGACCTCCTGGAGCTGGTGTTACAGGCCACTGAGTGAGAGTGGCCTGAAGAGGATTCTGGGAACCAAACTCCTAATCACTGAGCCATCTCTCCAGCTCTGGATTTCTGATTTTATTTAGGTAACCAAGATCTTGGTTCCTTCCAATTTTACTTAGATATTTGTTTATTTGCTTAGTGGTTTTATTTGTCTTGTTTTGCTTTTTATTCTTTTTTAAATTAGAACATTTACTTTTAAATTTTATTTCGTGTGTGTGTGTGTGTGTGTGTGTGTGTGTGTGTGTGTCTGTGTCTGTGAGCGCACGCGCGCGCGCGCGCGTGCACCTTCATGCACATGTAGAGGTCAGAGGGCAATTCTCTGGAGTCAATTCTCTTCCTACCATGTGAGCAACACACTAAGAAACACACTCAGATTATCAGGTTTGCTGACAGGCACCCTTACCTTTGGAGACATGTTGCCAACCCCCGGCTTAACTTTTTGTGTGCAGGATCTTGCTATGTTCCTCAGACTGACTTTGAACTCCTGACTCTCCTGCCTTTGACCTTCATGTGCCGGCTCTGTAGGTCTATGTCACAGTTTCCGGACTGATTTGAAGTTCTTGTGTTGGTTTGGTTGGGTTGGTTTGGTTGGGGCTTATTTGTCTGTCTGTGTTTCGTTATTGCTGCTGTTGTTTGAGACAGTGTCTCACGAGTTGCCCAGGCTGGCCTCATACTGGAGAGCCTCCTGCCTCTGCCTCCAGAGTACTGGGGGTATTGGGGTGCACTATCACATGGATTTCCAATGTTAGCTTTAATAACTATCATTTCTCCAAATTAAGCCATACAACAGACTCCTGAGCTTCCATCAGACATATTCCTCTGTTAGTTCCATGTTTTCCCATACCCTATCTTAAGGCAGCAGAAAGCTTATATTCTTATAGTCCTTTCCTAAAGGATTTTTTTTTTAATTTATGGGTGTGTGTTTGTGTGACCGTATGGGGTATGTGCGTGTATGAGAGAGATCCACAGAGACCAGAAGAGGGTGTCAGATCCCTTGGAGATGAAGGTCCAGGCAATTGTGAATCCCCTGATTCGTGGGTGCTGGGAGCCACACTCAGATCCTACACAAGAGCAGCAAGTGCTCGGAGCCATCTCTCCAGCCCCTTGTATACTCCTTCTCCGAGCTTTAGCTAGAATGAGGAATGCCACAGAGACAGAAGGAATTGTGGGTGTAGGCATCTGTTTGTTTATCTAATCATTTATTATGGGGAGGGGGCATGCAAATGCTCCGTACATGTGCGAAGGTAAGAGAATGACCTACAAGAGCCAGTTCTCTCCATGGAGAAGCAGACGGTTGAACTCACATCCTCAGGCTCGGTAGCGGGCACCGTGAAGCCATCTTGCTGACCGGTCTCCTAACCACTTTTAAATCCCAACTTGTTGCATCAACAGCATCCTCCCGTCTTTCTACTCCTCAGTTCTTTTAGTGTTCTCACAGAAGAAGGGATTGGGGATGCTCTTAACGGAAGGATAGCATCCTTGGTTAAAAGCTCACAATGGACCTGGGGAGATGGTTCGGTGGGTAAAGGACATGTCTAACAAAGACGAGGACCTGGGTTTTACCCCGGGCACCGATGGAATAAGCTGAGTGTCGTGGGTCATGCTGAAGTCCTAGCACAGGAAGGTAGAGACCACTGAACCCCTGGGGCTCAGCGGCTGGCCGGCCTACCTTACTTCATGAGTTCTAGACCAGTGAGAAACCATATCCCAAAGCAACAAGGTGACAGTGCCTGAGAACATGAGCTAAGGTTGACCTCTGACCTCTATGTGCATATAAGTATGTGAACACACACACACACACACACACACACACACACCAGAGAGAGACAGAGAATGTTTACAATGCTATTATTAAAATAAATGGTGTAGATGGGCATGGTGACAGATGCCTGTTATAACAGAATTTGGGAGCTTAAGATAGAAAAACTACAAATTCAAGGCCTTCCTGAGCACAGAGTGAATTCTAAGCAATATTGTCCTATACAGTAAGAACTTATCTCAAAGCTGGGGGGTGGGTGTGGCTCAGTGGTAGAGCACCTGCCTAGAATCCCCCAGTGGACTGGGGTGTGGCTCAGTGGTAGAGCACCTGCCTAGAATCCTCCAGTGAAGGGCTGGGGGTGTGGCTCAGTGGTAGAGCACCTGCCTAGAATCCCCCAGTGAGGGGCTGGGGTGTGGCTCAGTGGTAGAGCACCTGCCTAGAATCCCTCAGTGAGGGGCTGGGGTGTGGCTCAGTGATAGAGCACCTGCCTAGAATCCCCCAGTGAGGGGCTGGGGTGTGGCTCAGAGGTTGAATACTTTCTCAAAGATTCTGAGTTCCATCCATAGCATCAGATGAATGAGTGAATAATACATCAATAAAATATGATATGAATGGCTTATGAGAGGATCATCATGAAGGGCATCTTGATGGTATTTTCTCCGAGACATTTTCTCCTCTTCTATCTTATCACACCCTGAGCTGTGATAAATGGCCACTGGCTCAAGGAATCATAGCATGACTTCCTTCCTAAGCCAGTTTAACAAGCCCTTCTCCCAGCACTGGTCAGGTACCTGCCAAGAGTTGCAGAAGCAGCAGGCCAGAGTGCAGAGATAGAACAGGATCCGGCCTTTTCTACTCCTGGGACACAGCTCCCCTAGTTAACATACAGATTGAGTGTGGCTTAGCTGTATCACCTTGAAAATGGAGCTCAGTGGGTAGAGGGCTTGCCTAGCATGCGTGAATCTCTGGGTTCCATCCCCAGCGCTGCATAAACCAAGCATGGTGGTGCATGCCTGTAATCCCAGCAGTGGGGAGTTGAAGGCTAGGGAATCAGAAGTTCAAGGTCATCCTCAACTACATAAGAAGTTTGAAGGTAGCCTGGGGTACACGAGACCCTTTCTCAAAACAAATAAACAAGTAAACACTCAACAAGCAAACAACAACAACAACAACAAAATGGAAGAATTCAATCCTACCACAGGCCCGTGTGAAAGCACATCCTGAGCCTCTCAGCTAGGATGTCAGACAATCAAAAACTCAAGTCAGTTGCAGTGCATAGAGCCAATGGCCCTTGAACATGACACAGGTCACAGGACACCCACAAAATCTGCCTTCCAGGGCCTTCAGTCCACTCTCTGAATTGAGTCCTGAAACCTGCCACAGCCACATAGGAGAAGCTCACAAATCATCCAACATTGTCTCTGCTCCCCGGCTCGACACCGAGTTTACAATTTGCCCATTGCCATGCATTCAGAAACAACTCAGCCATCTTTTCCTGTCTGCCTGCTCCCCAGGGGTGGCTCCTGACCAAAACACCCCTCTCTCTCATTTTGATGAGTAATTTTTTTTCATTTCCCCTGAAAATAAATAGGAGCTGTGGGTTAAGTGGTCCACAGTGTCTGCCCCAGCAATCTAGAAACAGAAGAACAAGAAGGCCACCCGACAAAGAGAAATGACAAACCTGTGTGAGTCATTTATAGGTTTATGCAGCATTGTGGACATTGATTTAGCTCTGTGAGGGAAAGCTATTTTCCCTATTGGCTGCCAAGCCATGTAGAGATCAGAGAATGAGCAACTGGCGTGGAGTTCTGAACTGACAGAATCCACGGATTAGGCTCCCTTCTGCATGTGAAGCCTCATACATCCAGTGTGTTCTTTTACAGACAAGGCCTCACTATGCAGCCCAGACTGGCTTTGAACTCCTGACTGGACTCTTCCCTTGGTCATCCCTACCCGCCACTCCCCACCCCTCAGTGCTGAGATTATAGCATGCACTACCATGCCTGGCTTTGGTGCTGCATTCTTTTGTGACAAGTGGTGAAATGCTTGGCTAAAAAAAAGAAACCGAGTCTAAGCAATGACGTGAGTCTGGTAGATGCGTCAGGAGACACACTTTCTTATCATTACTGTTAGCTTTTCCAGAAATACATGCATGAGCAAGGTAGGTGTTTCACACTGCAATGCTGGCATTCTGGAGGCTGAGACAGGAGGATCTCCACACCATGAATTTGAGGCCAGCCTAGGCTACAAAGTGAGTTTCTGGTTATCCTAGGCTTTGAAGTATGACCCTGTCTCAAAAACAAACAAAAGTAAAAGGCCAGCAGCCTAAAGAAATGGCTGCCAGGCGGTGGTGGCGCACGCCTTTAATCCCAGCACTTGGGAGGCAGAGGCAGGCGGATCTCTGTGAGTTCGAGGCCAGCCTGGGCTACCAAGTGAGTTCCAGGAAAGGCGCAAAGCTACACAGAGAAACCCTGTCTCAAAAAACCAAAAAAAAAAAAAAAGAAATGGCGCCATAGTTAAAAGGGCTTGAAGCTTTTACAGGGGACCCTAGTTAGCTAGCTTCCCAGCATCCAAGTTGGGCAGCTTACAAGGCCTCTAACTCCAGTTCTAGGGAATCGATGTTTCTGGCCTCCAAAGAACCTATCTACACCTGCACGGGCATATAAAAATAAAATAATCTATAAAAAATGAAAAGAAAGGAAGGAAGGAGGAAGGGTCTGGGACTGCAGATCAGTTGGTAGTGTCTGCTGAGCATGCTGGAAGCCCTGGACTTGGTCCCCAGCACCACATAAACAAGACTGGTGAATTGGTTATTCGAATTTGTTTTCTACTGTGATAAACACTGTGGCCAAGAGCAACACACAGTCAATATCATGAAAGAAGTCGGGACAGACAGGCAGGCATGTAGCGGCAGGAACTGGAGCAGAGACCACTGAAGGACGCCGCTCATGGACTTCCTCTGGTGGCTTGCTTGGTTTGCTTTTTTATATAACCAAGGACCAACTAACTGCCCAGGGGAGGTACTGCCCACGGTGGGAGAGGTCCGTGGTTCTCACCCTTCCTAATGCTGTGACCCTTTAACACAGTTCCTCATGTTGTGGTGACCCCCCCCCCATAAAACCATTTTCCTTGCTACTCTGTAACTGTAATTTTGCTACTGTTATGAATTGTAATAGAAACATCTGTGTTTTCTGATGAACCCTAAGAAAATGTATCACAGACATGCTCACAGGCCAATCTCGTGGAAACATTGTCTCAATTGAAGTTCCCTCTTCCCAGATGACCCCAGCTTGTGTCAAGCCAACAAAAAACAAAAACAAAAAGGAACAAACAAACAAACAAACAAACAAAAACCAGTACATGCCTGTATTCCCACCTCTTGGAAGGGAGAGGCAGGAAGCTAGTTTGTGGGCAGCCTGGGAAACAAAGGTTGTTTTGAAATATTCCAGGTGGGTTTTTAACCTTCCCATTTTTATTATTTCCATTTTATGCTAGGCATCCATCTTGGTACCCACCAGCTGTTTGCTTCTGACTTTTGTCCCTGAAAGATATGTTCCTAGTCACCTTGACTCAGTGACCCCCCCACCTCAAGATGTACAGCTGTGACCACATGCTTGTCACATGACTGATTGCTCATTGGCCTCTGTAACCTGTTTGTGCAAACACTCAAGGCCACCCTGACTGCCGACTCTGGGCAGAGCAGAAAACATTCTGAGCTTTCTTGTGTGGATACTCAGGATACTCAAGGTCTTCTCGTGGTTTCTGCCGTTAAAAATCCTCCCCTCGTCTCCTTCCCACGGCAGCCTCTAATTTGGCTCAGATATTGCTGTCCTGGCTAGCAGTATCAATAAAAATCTGATTGTGTCTATGGTCTTTTCCCAGGGGTCACAAACTCCATAACGGTGGTGGGTGGGTGGGTGGAAAAAAGTCCTGTACAAAGCCCAGGCTGGCTTTGAACTTACTGCGTAGCCGAGAATGATCTTCAATTTCTGACTCCCCCGCCTCTACCTCCCAAATGCTGAGTTTCCCGTGTATGCTATCAGGCCTGGCGGGTTATGTTTTTAAGGCCTCAGTAATGAGTTTGCTTTTGTCTATAAGTGATTGGACTTCAGACTTTGAAAATAAATGGGAAATGTGAGCACGTTTTCATGTTAGAAGTGGCTATCCACAGGTATCTTTTCTCCCCCTTTCTCTCTGATTTGGTGAAGGGGCAAACTCTAAAACCCTTTGTCTCCCCTAAATCAGTCACGTGACATCTCCGCACTCTCCATAATCATCCACTCCCTGCAGCATTGGGACGTTAAGTATTCCTCACCTCTGTGAATGGCCAGAAAAATCAAGCCGAGCCGCAGAAAAGCAGCTTGCATGGGCTAAAAAGGCAAGCCCCACGTCCCTCCCCCCACCCCCACAAGCAGTCAACTTAAGAAGTACAAAAAAGCTCCCTGGGCCAACCAGTTGGCACAGTGGGAAAAGATACTCTCTACCAAGCCAGATGACCTGAGTTCGACCCCTGGGACCTACATGGTGGAAGGAGAGGACTGACTCCCGCAAGTCGTCCTCTGACTGCCACATGCATGCTATGGTACTTGTCGTCCCGTCCCCAGTACCCCCCACCCCCGGGCGCCAACACACACAAAATAAAATAAATAAAAATATAAAATTTTTAGACACTACTCTCCCCCCCCAGGTTCCATTCTGCCCGAGGGCAACAGCGCCAAGGCCCTCCAGCTTGATTGCGTGCATTCTGTCCTCCTGGTAGGGAGGGCCCCTGTGCTTGCTCCAGTGTTCTCCACCTTTGCCCAAGCTCCCGTCCTGTTTTTCAGGAGCAACTCCTTACCCTGCCATGCAGAGACTGACAACTCTAACACACGGCGGCTGCTACACCATGAAGTGACCTAGGGGGCAAAGCCCCTGGTGTCTCCAGACACGAAGATGGGACTGCCTTGTTTTTCCAGCCACACAAACTGGGCTGAGGTGCCCGGTTCTCCGGAGGGCGTGGCCTGGAGCGGAAGCCGATTCCTTAGTTGTTTGAAACTGTGCCAGTTCCTCAACATCTCCCAAAGTTTTTCTATCACTATAGATCACTGTAGCAGAGTCTAAAGTGGTTACTCCTCTTCCTCCTCCTCCTCCTCTTCCTCCTCCTCTTATTATTCTCCTCTCCTCCCTCCTCCTCCTCCCCCCCTCTCCACATATATATGGACCATATTAAGTGACAGGCAATGGTGTGTCTTCAGTGCCATCAAGTATCCTGGCCTCAAACTCATCACCTTCCTGCCTCTCCTTTCCAAACACACGTACCACCACACCTGGCCAAGTCACTCTCCTGAGATGATTCAAGTTAATGCTGAATATTCGATCTATCTGTAGACAGAGGAAAACATACATACCAGGTCACCTGTACAGATGAATCATTTAATCTCTCAGCATCCCAGGCTAGAGGGATGGCTCAGTGGACCAAGGTGCTTGCTGCCAAGCCTGACAACCAGAGTTCCATCCCCAGGACCCACAGAGTTGAAGAGCACTGACTCCCACAGTTGTCTTCTGAACTCTGTGCCCATACAGTGGCATATGTATGCATGTGTACACACACAATAAATAAATGTAAAAGGGAAACTCTCAGAATCTCAGTTTCCTTATCTGTAAACTCTCAATATACACGTGTGTGTGTGTGTGTATATATATATATAGATACATATACAACATATACATTCCTTATCTGTAAACTGTGACCATATATATACAAATATATGCAATTTTATAAACACACATCTATTCATAGTTTACAGATGCATCCATACACTTATATATTTTTCTATGTATATTTTCTACATATATAATTTCAATATATGTACAATATCTATACATCTGCATATATATAAATGTACATATGTGTCAGCCTCCCTCACAGCTAGACATGGCTACATGACCTGGTTCACCTGATCACGTGCTCCTGGCTGGTCTCTGCAACAGAAGTATGAAACGCAGGAAGGACACGGTGTCACATTGTATCTAGCACAGTCGCTGCACTCTCCGTCCTAGTTCCTGAGTCATGTTCAGTGACAGGACCCTCTGACTCTCCGTTAAAAAAAAGAATGTAGTCTCATCAACAAAGATAATGGTAAGTGAATTCAAGTTTGCCATGACCTACACAAGTGTCATGGCACACATAGTCCCCAGTAAATAGATACATTTCAATAAAAACAATGCCAGCACAACTAATATTTGTGTATTATGTAATATATAATAAGTAATACATATAATGTGTAATAGGTAAGGCTGCAGTTTTCTAGGAATGTCGCCAGGAACCTTATTTACAACAACAGTCATGCCATGAGCCCCTGGAGCAACCCTGGTAGCTCCTGGTTTTACCTTACCAGACTGTAACCCCACCAAAGGCACCTCCATAGCTACCTTATAATCTTATCTAAAGGGGGGAGCAAGCCAACCAGATGCCAGTAGGTTAAGATTCTTGCTGCCAACCCTGAGGACCTGAGTTCTGTCTCCAAAACCGACGTGGTAGAACTGACTCCCACAAGTTGTCCTCTGATGTCCGTATATGTGCCATGTGTGGCCTGCCCTGCCCCGCACGCATACATACACACACAGAAGTAAACAAATAAATATAATTAATATATAAAATTCTTAGCAACGCTTTGAGTTATAACTTGAGAGACACCAAATGGCATCCACGGCTACCACACTATGTAACCCTTTGAGATGTCCACACCCATGCTGTCAAATACATTTAACTTTCTTCCCAAGTGTCTCTCTTTCTCTTAACTCCTATGCTTAAAAAATCTATGCTAAAAATGCCTCTCAGGAGCAAGGGAGCTGGCTCAGTGGGTAAGAGCACTTGCAGCTCAAGCATGAGGACCTGAGTTCGAATCCCCAGCAACATAAAATGCCACGTGTGGCCACTCACTGGCCTATAATACCACAGAGACAGCTGGATCACTGAACCTTCTTGGCTTCCAGCCTCTTCTGTGATCCAGGCTCACAGAAAGGCCCTGTCTGAAGAGATGTCTCAAGAATTCCTTGCCTAGGGAATCTTAAACATGTTTGCCCCTCTAATCCCAATGACAAACCCAAGTGTGACTGCACTGAAATCCACCCTAGGGAATCAATGTGATTATTGGGCTTTGCTTCTTAAGCATTGATGAGGGGTTCCGGACAGGCACACGGGTCACCCCAAAGCAGCTGTACTGGAAGGTCTTCACCCAGCCCGGATGACGCTTCCCTGTATCTGCACAGACGGGGGCCCTTCAGCTAACTTCCCCAGCCAATATACTCTAGGACCTCCCAGCCCCAGAGGCCTGGTGTAATTAGTGCCAAATTGCAAATAAATGGCAGGAAGAAGTGGTTGTAATCTCAGCTGAGGGTCCAATGACCCTCAGCACCCCCTCCTGCTCTGAAGAAATGTCAATATTGGGACAGTGTCTTGTAATTAGGTGCAGCTGATCTGATGAACATGGTGCCTTTTACTCAGAGGATCTGGCCAACTGCAACAAGGGACAGCAGGGTACCCAACATACTCCTGTGGCGTGCGCGCGCGCGCACGTGCGCGCGCACACACACACACACACACACACACACACACACACACACACTCTTTTAACAGACCCCTACTCTGCTCCTACCGACTCATCTTGAAATTCTTTTCTGCATTGACATAGAGGATCCCAATTTATCTTAGCCAAGTCCTTTTTAAAGATAAAGGGAACTCCTCAGGCTGCTGTGGGTGACAGTGTGGAGTTGTGCCTCCATCCAGCTTAAGAGCCCTTCTCTGAGGAGAGTACAGGCCTTCTAAAAATCTGAGATGTGCTTGTGGTTCTTAAGTCCCTGTTAGGTAACAAGTAGCCCCCAGGATCATCTCTTTAGACTTCAACATTCAGAACAACAACATTAACCATCACCTTCTGGGTTAAAATAGAAAATACTTCAAACGTCAGCCTGGGCTGATCGGAAGAGAAGCAATTGAAATGCCTGCTATTTCTGGAATACGTGCGGGTTTATAAAGGACGGTGTCCACAGGGTCCCATCATAAAACAAGACATGAGGACACAGAGTTGCATTCAATTTGCAGTGCCAAAGCTCCCATTAAGCCAGTGAAGGGCTCTCTGTAGGAGTTAATAAGATCATAATAGCTAGGCATCAGTATTTCTTAATTTCCTTCAGTAGTTGAGGCGTTTGCTCTCTGAGGAAGTCTTACAAAGTCATTTCAACCCATCCTTTCATCCCTATTCCTGGTAGAGTGATAATTGCTATTCCTTTTGGCTGCCTAGCATCTGATCCCTCTTAATATTTTTTTTTTTTTTGAACTACCAGTCAAACAGAAGCTAAAGTGCCAGGTGCCGATTTGCTCAGCCTCCCTTGCAGCTACATATGGACACATGGCCCAGCTTACCTGGACTCTGAGTCAGAAATCAGAAATGTAAAGGAGAAGGGAATCACACGGAGTTGGGCACTTTGTGGTTGATGTAGTCTTGATTTCTGAATTGCAAGCACTGCTGTACAGCAGACATGTCTCCAGGCAGCCACTGTACCCAACCACTGTGAGCATCATTTCTGTTCTGAACACAATACTCAGGTCCCTCCAGAGCTTCTGGGAGCAGGTTGCTGTGTGGCTGATGCCATTAATATTTTGTTGTTGCTGCTGCTGGGACAAAACACCTGCCAAAAGTGACTTAAGGAAGAAAGGTTTCTTTTGGCTCACTCTTCATTGGAGTAGGGCATCATGGTGGAGAAGTCACGGTGGCAGAAGTATGAGGCAGATGTTTGCATTGTTTCCAAAGTCAGGAAGCAAAGAGCGAGGGATGCTGGTGCTCAGATCTCTGTCTCCTTTATTACACCGTCTGTCCCACCCCATGCCCCCAGCCCATGAGATGGTGCTGTCCACATCCAGTGTAGGTCTTCAATTAATCCAATTTAGAAACTCTCGCACAGGGACCTGAGGTGACTCAGTGGCTAGAGTGCTTGCTATATAGGCATGAAGACCTGAGTTTGGAACCCCAAGTACTCACACTGAAAAAGCCAAGCATGACCATAGGTGTCTATAACTCCAGCATAGCAGTTGGGATAACAGGTAGCTCCCCAGAGCTCACTGGTCAGCCATCCTAGACAAACCCAGTAAGTTCCAGGTTCAGTGAGGAAACCTTATCTCCAAAATCATAAGGTTGAGAGAAATGGGGAAGACAGTGTCAGTCTCTGGCCTCCACAGGTGTGCACATGTACACACATGAACATGCATGCACACATACACCACATATAACACATACACAAAATCAATCAATCAGTCATGGCAAAAAAACAACAATAACAACTTGGAACTAGAGAGATGAATCAGCAGTTTGGACCACATACTGCTCTTTCAGTGGACCTGAGTTCGGTTTTCAGTATCCTCATCAGGCACCTGTAACTCCAGCTCGAGAGCACCCTACACCTCTGGCCTCCAGGGGAACCTACACCCAACATGTGTATACACACACACACACACACACACACACACACACACACACACACAAAATGAAATTAATCTTGTTTTTAAGTCATAAAAAACACCTTCACAGAGGTGTGCCTCCTAGGTGGTTCCAAAACCAGTCAAGTCGACCATCAGTATTAACCATCACACTGCCACATCTCCTCTATCTGGTATATGCTTTATTTTCTTCTTCTTGGTGACTCCTGCTTATTCCTCAACATCAGGCTCACTTATAACTTCCTCTGAGAAGCCTTTCTTGACATATTTTCTTCCACTGAACTATCTCAACTTCTCAACATAACTATGATATGCTTTGAATGATTTGGTTTCTTCCAGGATTTCATCCTTAAACTTAATCCCCAGTGCAACCATGTTGGGAGACACACAACTTTGGGAGACGTACAACTTTGGGAGACGGTTGAGTTGTCAGGGTTAACCTCCTGGGAGGTCTTAACTGAGGGATGGAGGCCATATTCCTCCCTCGCCAGGCACAGAATTCAAGACACCATTTTGGAAGCAGAAAGACCCCACCAAATATGCTAGTACCTCAATCTTGTGTGTCTCAGTTTCCATACCTGGGAAAAATTCGTTTCCTTTCTTTATAGAGTACTCATTCTTGGGTATTCTTATACAGGTACAAATTAAGATACAGTTAAATATTTTTGGGGTTTTTTTATATGAGCCTAAAATTATGGATAACTTAATATATTCAGATTATCCTCCTATAGCCACCATACAAATAACCATGCCTACTCACATAAAAATAAAGTAAATCTTTAAAAAATAATGACTAAAATAAAAATGAATTATTTAGTTTCAGATACTCTTCCACAGGATCAAAAATGACTAAAAAAATTGTTCTTACTTCTCTCCATGACCCCCAAATTTAGACATTCAAATATTCTTAGGTTATTTTCCTATGTCCACTCTACCAAGAGCCATAAACTTTGTAGTTTAAAATAACATAAGTGTTCTCTCTTGGTTCTAGAATCTCGTAGGGATGATTCTGCTCTCTTCCCTGTCAGTCTGTCTCTTCCTCACAGTCTCCCCAGAAACATTGCTCTTCTCCTCTTCCTCTGAGCAGCTGAAGGCAGGTCTCTCTGGGGCTACAGAGAGAATCAGATTGGAAGTGGAAAATTGCACACACAGAATGGCCTCAGTGGTATCAGACATGTCTCCTGTGTATACCAGCTCACTTCTGTGCCATCCTGTGAGTCGGATTCAGAAGGTCATAGTTCTGAGACAGGGGAGAAGACCTGGTGAATAAGGGCCTTGCCTTACAGGTGTGAGGACCTGAGTTTGATCCATTTGAATCCTCATTGAAAAGCCACACGAGGGTAGATAGTTCAGGGGGTTAATGTACTTGCTACCAAGCCTGGAATCCTGAGATCGATTCCCAGGACCCACATGGTGGAGAGAACTGACTCCCACAAGTTGTCCTCCACTTACACTGGTACACATACACAAAACTAAGTAAAAATGTTATTTAAAAAACAGAACAAAACAACAACAAAAATAAAATAAAATAAAATAAAACCCTTTTAAAGGCCAGGAGTGGTGATAGGACCCTATGCCCCCAGCACTTGCAAGGTAGAGACTTGAGAGATCCCTGAGCTTCCCTGGTCAGCCAGTCTAGCCCACTTGGTGAGTGCCAGGTTAACGAGAGATACTGTCTAAAAGGAGATAGACAGTGTTCCTGAAGGACAGAAACCCAAGGTTATCCTCCGGCCTCCATATGTGCACACTCTAATGAATGAGTTCACTCTGTTCTCTCTCTCTCCTCTCCTCCCCCCCCTCTCTCTTTCTCCAAAAACAACTGAATTAAAATGCATCTGATCAAGAGGTAGGGCTGCATCCTAAAACTCATAGCCAGGGTTCCCCTTCCTGCAACTGATGCCTCGAG
>CABHPP010000062.1:1383-22853 GCA_902168425.1 Peromyscus attwateri | reverse complement strand
AGTTAAGTTGTAAGAGCTAGCTAGTAAGAAGCCTGGCCATATAACTCACAATTAATATCAAGCCTCTGAGTTATTTTTTTATAATTGGCTGTGGGACTACAGGCTGGGCAGGACTGGAGAAACAGGGGACCTCGTGACCAGGTGGGACCGGAAAAACTTCTGACTACGGTGTATGCCACCATACCTTGTCCTAGTTAGCTTTAACTGTCAACTTGATACAGCCTGGAGTCTTTTGAGAAGAGAATCTCAACTGAGGGATTGCCCAGATTGGACTGACCCATGGACACATTTTGGGGAATTAACTTAATAGTTAACTGTATATGTGGGTGGCACTGTTCCCTGGTCAGGTACTCTTGGGCCATATAAGAAAGCAAGCTAAGCGTGAGCTTGAGGGGCAGTACACAGTGTCGTTCCTTCATGGTTTCTTCTTCAAGTTCCTACCCAAGCTTCCCCCAATGGCAGAGTGAAGTGCATGATCTGAAATAAACTCTGTTCTCCACCCTAAGTTGCTTTTGGTCAAAGTGTTTTAAGACAACAGAGAGGAAACTTGAACACAGGGCAAAGAGGACAGGAAATTTTCATTGCACTTGTGGGTAAAGACTGTGTCTGCATCTGAAAAGGCAAGAGAGAGAGAGAGAGAGAGAGAGAGAGAGAGAGAGAGAGAGAAAAGAGGCTGTGATGACTTGAAGTATTAACAGGTGCCTCACAACACAAAATGGGAGAGGCATGCCAGGGGAAAGAGCAACATGTGATCAAAGGCATGGGACTGCACAGCCCATAAGTGAAAGATTAGCATCAATGTGGGACTCATTTAAGTGTTATGTGTGCATGTGTGGAGGTCAAAGGTCACCTTCAGATGTAGTTCCTCAGGCACCATCCACCTTGTGTTTTGAGACATGTTTTGTCATTGGCCTGGTGCTCTCCAACTAGACCAAGGAATCTCCTGCCACTGTATCCCATTATTAGGCTTATAAGTTAGAACCTGACTTTTTAATTTGGGTTCTGGAGATTGAACACAGGTCTTCATGCTTGCATGGCAAGCAGCTGATGAAGGAGTTAGCTCCTATCCCAAGAGCATTCTAACTCTGCTCACCTGCTATGAAAGATGAGGAAACCATGTGAGCTTGAGATACTCTAAATTCTAAAATGTTATGAAAATAAATGATGAGTGGTTTGCTTTGCCTTGCAAGATAAATATTATATTCATCACTTTCCAAAATGCCTTTGATAGGAAACTGACACATTATATTTATGATGAAGGGGCTTGGGGAACAAATCATATTCAATTAATTGAAAAATAACTTCATATGTGGAAGGAGAGAACCAATATCCTCCTCCCTCTGATCTCCATATGCATGCTGTGACCTGTATATACCTCCAGCTCCAGCTCCAGAGAGAGAGAGAGACAGAGACAGAGACAGAGGCGCACACACAGGGAGAATAATCTTTTAAATTGCAAAATGTATACACATTTTAGATATATTAATATAAAAACTCAGTTTTACATTTTAGAATTGAGAAAGCAAAGTATTTTGAGCCTCTTATGCAATTTACCATAAGCAGGATGTGCCTTTGGAACTTTGCTCAATGTATTTGGCAGTGAGTTGGCAATATTTTGGTGGCAGAGTCACTTATTAGCATCCTTACCTTACCAAGTATAGTGAGGTGACATCTCTACCTTGTCTCAGACCTTGTGATTCACCAGTACACCCAGGTCTGTCCTACCCCTTTCCTATACTATTAATCTCCATGACCATGTTTTTTTTTTTTCTTGGCTCCCCACTTTTGAGGAGGGAATCACATACCCCAGACAGGCCTCTGACTGGATATGTAATCAAAGATAACTTTGAATTTCTGATCCTCCTACTTGTACCTCCCATGTGCCAGGTTTATAAGCCTGCAGCATCATGCCCAGTTTTTACAGAGTTAGTAATCAGACTTGGGGCTTTGTGCATGCTTGCAGGCACTCAGACAACTCAGAAGAATTAGACACTGCAACTGTCCATCCTCATATTTTATGAACACAATCTTCTTAAGAGTTGGAGACAAAGCTCAGTGTATAAGGCATTTGCTTTGTAAACCTAACCACTTACGTTCAGATTTCCAGAACCCATATGGGAGCAAGTGTCAATAATCTGGAACTCTTCTCAGGGTATGGAGGCTGAGACATGAGAATTGCTGGAAACTAGCAGCTCACTAATCTGGTGTACACAACAGTGAACAAAAAGATCTTTTATCAATTGAAGCGTATGGTGAGGACTGACTTTCAGGTTGGTCCTCTAACCACACACTCACCATGACACTTGCACACATGCACATGACACATCACAGAGACACATTCACAAAAACATAAACACATCCACAAAGAAAGAGACCACGTGTACATATATACATCCATCATATGCATGCACATGAATACATCATATATACACACTAATACATCACACATATACAGATGTGCATCACACACATACATGCATTATATATACATTCACAAACACATCACATACATGTACACACCAACAAACACACATAAACATATACACACATCATATAAACACACACATGCATGCATCACATATAGACATGCACACAAACACACATCACATCCACAAACATACATACACATATGCACACATCATATCCACAAACACACACACATCATATACAAATGCACACAACTATTACACACAGAGATATGCACAGATAGACACACAAACAAATCTTCATGAGACTCACAACCTACCCAAGGCTTTGGGAATCTATAGGAGTTCAGCTCTGACCTGCTCCCACCTTTCAAAGGGTTCTTTGATGGACGAGAGAGGAATGAGGAAATATTAAGTAGAAAGATAGAAAGAGACAATAAGAAAGACACAGAGACAGGATAGCTTTGGGAGGGCCCTGGGTCAATACCCAGTCATCCAGTCATTTATTCAAAAAGGCTTTTTATAATATGCTAAGGGGCGAGGCAAAAGACTTCCCCTTGCAAGATCCAAACACACCATACAGCCAAACATAGACCCTTCCAAACACCTGGTAAACACGCCTGTGCCCAGTTGATCCTATTATGCAGTCCTGCTGGGTGATGCAAGCTCAGACTCTCTGACCCTGGGCAAGGTCTCACTAGATAGCCTCTGTGGGCCTCCACACAAGGCTAGACCTCTAGGGAGCTATAGTCCCACAACCTGCCTTCTTGTTGGTTTTCTCTGTCTTCCAATGCTTAATGGTGAGGTTTGCCTTGACTTTCTCTGATGGAGTACCCTGAATAAAGCTTTAGTGGAAGACCTCCATGTCTTATTCATGGTAAGTAATGAGCATGCAGACTGGGTTGAAGACATTTGTAAGAAGAGTATTTTCCCCCTTAGGGCAATAGGAAATTAGATAATCAAACGTAGCAAGGGCAAGATTCATAAAATACCACCCTTCAACTTTAGTTTAGGTACTGTTATAGTCCGACTTCTGTTGTGGAGATAAACACCAAGAGAAAAGCAACTTGAGGAAAAGGTTTGTTTCTCCTTCTACTTCCAGGTCACAGTCCATCATTTAGGAAAGTCAGGGCAGGAGCTCAAGCTGGAATCGAAGCAGAAACCATAGAGGAGCATTCTCAGTGGCTTGCTCCCAAGCTCATATTTATCAGCCTTTTTATACATAGCCCAGTCTTCCCTCCATGGGGATGGCATCACCCACAGTAGTCTGGGCCCTTCTACATCAATTAGAAATCAAAACCAGTCCACAGACATTTCCACAGATACATCTGATGGAGGCAATTCCTTCAACAAAGGTCCCTCTTCCCATCTGTGTCAACTTGACAATGAGGTTTAGCCATCACAAGTTTACCACTTGTCAATTTGACAAACATACACATCACTACTAAACCTTAACCTTTCCTTGTCCCCATAAACTCATGTTAATATTAGAATATAAAATACAGCCCAAATCAAGAGTCCCACAGTCTTTAAAATGCTTAAGACTTTCAAAGTTCTATGTCTTTTTAGAAGTCCAAAGTTTCTCAACTGGATTCTCTAAAGCAAAAAACATGTTCAATATTTTCTAATTCCAAAAGAGAAAACCCATGGCATTAACAAAAAGTCACTCTTTGGACAAACCCCACATGTAGCAGTGTAAACAGCTCAATGTCATATATATAGATGACTCTCTCAACATCTAAAAGGACTGCAGAATCCCACTTGTGTGGTTCTTCTTTGCGCTGACCCTGAGGAACTCCACCCCAGTTTCTCCTCAGTAATGCTTCTCTCTCACTAATCACAGTTGATTCTTAAGCTCCAGATAACTAGCATCCATTGATCCAATGAAGAGCAGATGGTTACACTTCTACAGATTCTTAATTCAAATACATTATCCAAGTGGCTTCAATAGATATTTCTAGGTACTCTCAAACTTCCTTCTGAAACTTCATCAGCTAGGCCCTCATCTTCCACATTTCTTCCCAAATTCCTGTCTTCTAAGCTTCCACATCAGCAGTCCATCCAGCTTTGAGTACTCAATGACTTTTCCAGCTCAGCATTCCAAATCCTTCCACAGGCCTCTCCCAAAACAGTGTGGTCATGTCTCTCACAATAGTAGTCCACTTTCCTGGCACCCAGTTTTTGCAATAGTTTGTCTTCTGTTGCTGTGACAAACACCATATACAAAAGATACTTGGGAGGAAAGAGTGCATTTTACCTTATACTTCCAGGTCACACAGTTCAGCATTGAGGAAACTCAGCAGGAATTCACAAAAAAAATATGAAGCAGAAATCATGGACAAACACTGCTATGGCTTGCTCCCAGGCACTTGTTCAGCTACTTTTCTTGTTTAATAAATGTTTATTTTTAATTAATGCATATGCTTTTGTGTCCACATGTTGGTACGTGAATGCGATTGTGGATGCCTGTGGAGGACAGAGGCATCAGACCAACTGGAAAACTGGTCCTCTGCTAGAGCAGTGAGTGTTCTTTACTGCTGAGCTCTTTACTCTACCCTCTCAATTACTTTTTTTATACACCCAGGTCAACCTGCCTATGTTATACCCAGATCTCGGGGACCCCCAAAAATAACACCACGGAGACAGAATCCCATGTGTAAAAATAAAGAGCCTTTATTCAAGCTCGAGCTTGGACTCCCCAACTACCCAACTTAGTGGTGAGAACAGAGTCCTAAGCCTAGGCAGGGTGTTTTTTTTTTTTTTTTTTAAATCATAGTAGAGGTTGGAGATAAGGGTTCAGGGCCCTGAATGACTGACATTTTTCTAGGGTTATATGAGTATGCTGGGAATGTTTGGAATGTCAGGTATTTCCCCTTAGATGCTGGCCCTCCATGGGTGGGGTCAGCTTATGGCTTTTTCTGGGGACTGGGTGGTACCTGCCAGTAAGCCTGTCATGGCAGCTGTGTCTGGGCCCCTAAGCATGTGGTCAAGCTGTTCTGGGCCCCTCACACCTAGGGATAGTACCACCCACTGTGAGCTACTCCTTTATACATTCCTTAGTGATCGGAATTCTAACCATGCCCCAATGACCGAACATATCCTGGTGAGATACCTAGTCATTTCTGGGGCGTACGTCCTACGTGATTCGTGTGCTATGTGGTCACATAATTTGCACGCAGCATGTTCATGTAATCTATGTGCATAGGTGGCATAGCCACATGGGCACATATGTGCATGCATGGGGGTAGTCCATTAAAGGCGGATCCCATGTACTCTCCCCTCTCTCTGCACATGTCTTTCAAACAGGCCTGATCACATTCTTTCTTGTCCCTCTCTTCTCCTAATAAAACTCTCATAGTGGGTTTTGGTGTGCTTTGTGACTTTTCTTCGAAGGGTAAAAGTGCTGCATGAAAGCAACACTTAGTGTCCCAGGTTAGTTTTTGTCAACTTGACACAAGATGGACTTCTCTGGAAAAGGAACTTCAGCTGAGACAATGCCTGCATTATATTGTCTGTAGTTTAGTCTGTATGTCACTTCCTTCATTAACAATTGATGTGTGAGGGCCCAACACATTGGAGGCAGTGTCACCTCTGGGCAGGTGGCCCTGAGTGTCATGAGAAAGCAGGCTGAGCAAGCTATAAGGAGTAAGCCAGCAAGCAGTATGTCCCCACTATTAGCCTTCAAACTCACTTCTTGGAATCCTGGCCAATAAGCAGATCATCCCCTGGCCTGCCCAGTGTCCTGAGGTCATCTTCATCTTACATAAAGCCCACTTTAAGAGAAAACCCCTCCAACCCCTTTCTATTCCCTCCTTTTCCCTCCACCTCCTTTCTCCCTCCCTTCATTCCCTCTCCCCTCCTCCCAAAATAAACTTTTTACATGGACATGTGTCTACATGGTTTGAGTAATTATCCACGGCTCCACGCTGCAGCCTGCCAAGGCCTCTCACGTGCTGTATCATAACACCCACAGCCTCTGTTTCAGTTCCTGCCTCCAGATTCCTGCCTTGAGTTCCTACCATAACTTTTCTCCATGATGGACTATAAACTGTGCGCTAAAATAAAAGCTTTCCTCCCCATTTTTCTTTTGGTCATGGCATTTTTATCACAGCAATAGAGGAACAAACTAAGACAATTAGCAATCAAGAAAATGCCCCACAGACATGTGTACCAGCCAATCTGATGAAGATGGTTCTGCACTGATTTGCCATCACAAGTCCTCTGCAGCACTACAAGGTATAATGCATTTATTTTTAAAATTTTTAATTTGTTTATTCCTCTCTCTGTGCATGCATGTTCAAACTTGTGTGTGTGTATGTGTGTGTGTGTGTGTGTGTGTGTGTGTGTGTGTGTGTGTGTGTGCATGTGCACCATGTAGGGCAGTTGACAACCTCAGTGTTATTCCTCAGGCACTGTCTAAGTATTTGAGACAGGGTCTTCACTGTCCTGGAACTCACCAAGTGAGTTAAACTAGCTGGACTGCAAGTCTCTCAGCCTCCTTATTTCTACCTCTTCAGCTCTGGTATTACAAGTATGTGCCATCATGTTCAGGGCTTATTTATTTATTTATTTATTTATATTCAAGACAGGGTTTCTTTGTGTAGCCTTTGCTGTCCTGGAACTTGCTCTGTAGACCAGGCTGGCTTCGAACTCACAGAGGTCCACCTGCCTCTGCATCCTGAGTGTTGGGATTAAAGGTGTGTGCCACCAATGCCCAGCTTTATTTTGTTGTTAATGTTTTATATCAGTTTTGGGAATTGAAATCAGGTCAATGTGCTTACAATGCAAACACTTTAGCATACCAGCCTCTCCCTAGCCCAAATACCTCTTTCTTTTTTTTTCTTTTCTTTACCCACTTTTAGCTTACTCATTTACTTTATTCCTTAAAATACTAAACCCTAGACTTTGAACTATCATCCATTAAAAACAGCTATAGTAGAATAAAATTCAGTGTTAAGAAGAATGTAGATTCAGGATCTGAGAAATAGAAAATTTAATTTAATAGAAGATTGAATAAGAAGAGAACAAAGGACTGACCTTAGCTGTGGCATCTCATCTGGTTCCACGAGTTGAACACCTTAGCCTTCTTTGAAGCCAATGTGCAAAGATCGTCTAGAAGCCTGTCTTTTGTAACAAGAGAACAAACTCCAGAAGAATTAAAGCTATCCACTTTGTAAAGTATAGATACCCGTAATCGGGGCCTGGAGACATGGCTCCATGGCTGAGAACGCTTGCTGTGTAAGCACAAGGAGCAGTGCCTGGATCCCTAGCTTGGATCCCCCGCCCCCCACCAGAGACAGGTAGATACCAGGAGTATCCAGACCAGTCAGCCCAAAGAGCAAATTTTTCATTCAGTGAATGATAGAGACATCCAATGTCCTCTGGCCTCTGTATGAAGGCATGTGCACCCACACACTCACACACGTGCACACACAGATGCGCACACACACATGCACACATACACACACACACACACACACATACACACACACAACTTGACACCATGAATCTGAAGCTATTCTGCTTTTCATTAAGTACTCATTTATATCAATTGGGAAGGCTATCAGCCTCCAATGGTTCTTTAGGCTGATTTCTCGTTTAAAATGTAGTAGAAATGATTTTTTAAAAAGCTGGTGAAATACTGTACAATCAAGGGTCCTGAGTCCAGGGTACAATGTCAAGCTAGTTATTTCACACTAAACACCAGAAGGGAAGAGAGAGGGATTTCCATAGATTCCTGCCCAGTGCCTGGGACATTGTGAATGCTCATTAAGTGTGTGTTGAAAGAATTCTGTAGCTATCATCAGGTTAAATCTCAATTAAATTAGAGTTGCTTACTTTTTATAGAACAGACTTTATTAATGTACGTTCAATAGGCCTTACATAATAGACCACATTGATTTTAATAAAATGTGCATTGATTAAGGCAAAATGTCAGTTTTCTGCTTTGAACACAATCTCCCATAGTCATTAAACCACATTATAATTTTATGAAATCAAGTCATTCACTTTAATTAAAAATAGCTTTTATTTGACCTTCATGTTATTCTAGAGGGTACTGAGTCAAGATTTAGCAGAGAGTGAATCACTTTAATGAGAAGCATTCTTTGGACTCTTAAAAATATAAAATCCCTCCGAATATTGGAAATGTGTGGTTCTTATGGTTTTACCCCAAAGCATAAGCAAAATGTACCAGTCACATGGCCCTAAATTTTACTTTGGGGATAAGAAGGTCAAGTGTTTAGATGCCCCTCCCTCAAATTCTTGTCTGCATATCACATTCCAAAAGCAAAATCACAAAGCTGAAGAGATTCTCTTTGGAACCCCCTCTTCTAGAAGTTTTCTCTCTCCTACATTTTCTTTTGCTTTTCAAACTATCAAATTCTGTCTCTCCTTTTCTATTCTTGCATTTGTGTGTGTGAGTGCGGATGTGTGCATTTGCCATGGCATATATGTGGTGGCCAGAAGGTAACCTAAGGTGTTGGCCCTCACCTTCTATCATGTTTGGACTCAGTCTCTTCTTTTTGGCCACTGTGTATGCCAGACAAACTGAACCACAAGATTCCACGCATTCTCCTGCCTCAGCTTATCATCTCACCATAGGATCTGGATTTACCTGTGTTCTCAGGAATTCAAACTCAGGTCTTCACATTTGTGTGGCAAATTCCTTTCCCACTTAACCATCTTCCTGGGTTTCAGCTTGTATTTCAAATGAAATGCTATACATAAACAGAAATCCACCCAATTCTAAGGCCAGTAAAGTTTCATATACCTTGCTCATGCAAGTGTTCCTATATTTTAGTAGGAGAAAATGTTTGAATCTTCAATTTCAACCTCATTTCTAATTGTGGACTTGTGGATGAGCAGCCTACAGGCAGAGCTCACCTGAGACTGATTAAAACAACAAGCTAATGGGCTCAGGCCTTCTGCTGGTTAGCCAGCAGGACCCAGTCCTGCCTCCAGTCACCACTGTGCTTCTGATAGCACCAAGTGTCATGCCTGCAGGTTTGGCTCAAACAGTAATTATACTCAAAGCATACTCTAACTAATTATCTAATTCTGATGAGCTGTTTATGTTTAATTTTGTGAATATTGCTTTTTGAAATGGATGACCTTGTGATGCATTTCAGACAAAGGAGATACAGGTATTAAAATTCCTCCAGGTACAATTAACTTATGCTTGAGTCCTATCCAATTGTCTTATTTAACATATGAGCTGATCATTAGCTTAAGAAAATGGTAATATGCTGAATGCAGCCATGCATTTCAGGGCATGTAGCCACTACTAGAGGTGAAGAAATCAAAATGAAATGACTATATTTAATGCCAAAATATAAAAAATTCTAATAACAGTCCATAGTTTTGTTCTTGTGTGCTATTTCCCCCAAAAAGAAACATTTTCTCCTGGAGGTAGGAGGAGGTTCTGTCGACTTGGGAAACCAACAAAGCTTGCCAGGCTCAGAAGCTCCAAAGCTCCCAGACTGCAGGCCTTCAATTGCAAACAATTACTGAGAGAGGAGACTCTTCAATGGAGCTGTCTGCAAGTTGTGCAGGGAGCTCCAGGGATGTGGTCTTCGTGAGTTCTCATCTGCATTGGCCTGGGTGTTTTGGTGATACAGGGGATGGTGGCCCAGATGGTGTATGTGTGTGGAAGAGTCCTACTGTCTGCTTAGCTTTTCTGTGATCCTGAAACTATTTTAAAAACAGAGTTGATTAGAATAACTGAATATAGTTTCTATCATATGTACAGGAATAATAGGTTTACATGAGTGTGTTCATTACTGCCTGTGTACCTTACCTTAGAATCCTTGCTGTCTTTCACACTTCTGTACATATTCTATGTCTTCCCAAGTAAAGAGTACAGCAAAAATTCACAAGATCACGTGGGTACAGTTATTACATATAATTTCTCACAGAAATGGGAAAAGTCTTGGGCTTAATGTAATCAAAACATACTGTATGTTGTATGAAATTCTGAAGAAATTAATAATAAAACAATCCTGTTGATCAATGGAATAAGTTGGAGTATGAAAAAGTAACCCACTTTTATTCAGCTGACTTTAGATAAAGATGCTAAGAACACATGAAGGGTGGTGTAGGCTCAAAGTGGTGTTGAGAGAACTGCATGTCAGCAGCAGAAGAGGGACATTTGACCTTTATCTGATAGCATATATGTATCAAGTTAAATTGGTGAAAACTGAAATATAAGACCTGACCGTGAAACCATTAAGAAAGAATCAGGAAATTTTTTGCAAAATTGTTCTGGCTGAGGCTTTTTGTATAAAACTGCAATCAAAACAGCAAAATGACCATGCTGACTAAGAAGTTTCTGCACCGTCCTGGCAGCCGTTGGAGTGGGAGAAGACCCCCAAGCCATGAATCTGACAAGAGTTTGACAGCCAAGACATGTGGGAAACTCAGCTCAATTCCAAGAAAATAATGCATGAACTGAAAAGTTGCCAAATGATCTGAAAAAGATAAATAAAAATTATACTGGAGAAATACAAAGAAAAATCAGAAAAAGGGACTAGAAAGATGACTGAGAGGTTAAGAGCATTTGCTGCTCTTCCAGACAACTGGAGTTCAGTTCCCAGCACACAAGCTGGGCCTCTCACCACTGCCTGTACCTCCAGGTCCAGGGGATGCAAAGCCTCCTTCTAGCTTCTGTGTTTAGTCACACGCATGTTCACATGACATACACTCACACAGGCACACAGACATGTTCATATACAAATAAATAAAAATAAATTCTTAAAAAGAATCATAGCGAGATATAACCTTGAATAATCATAATGGCAACTATCAACAAGGTAAAGGTAGCCATTGCTGTGGATACAGAGAAAATGGAGCACACAGTCACTATTGGTGTAAAGATAAATTAGGATTGGCACTTTAGAAAAGGAATAGAAATTCACGAGAAAACTAAAAATAAGGCATCCCGTCCATAGGCTTTTCTCCTAAATAAAAGCTGGCCACCCAGTACTTGCCCCCTTGTCTGTTTTTCCTTTCTATTTACCTTGCAGTTACCACAGGCTGAACAGGAAAAAGAAGAAGGACAGGGAGTTGCTGGTCAAAGGGTACGAAGTCTCAGATGTGAGGACTGGGTGACTGACCAACAGTAATGCATCAGACATATGCTACAAAGAACTAGGAAGGTAGATTTCAAGTGACTCATCAGGAAAAACTGGTAAATAAATAGGTGGATATTAATTTCCCAGACTTAATCATGTCACATAGTGTGCACCTAATAGAACATCACATTACACTCCACAAATACATACAACTATGATATGTTAATAAAAAATCTTAACCAATAATTTAAGAAAGAGCAGAAGAGAACACACACACACACACACACACACACACACACACACACACACACATACACACACCTTTCTAAATGTGACTTTCTTCCAGCTAAGACTTGCCAGGGATTAGTCAGCAATGAATTCAAGGCTTCGATCACTGGTGCATGCCATGCATCACTTGCTGTGGCTAGAAAGAAGTGAAGCTCTCGCTGCTTGGACAGCACCAGGAAACCAGAGCATAAGTCATGGGATGAGGATGCATTCTGTAACAATTGTACACTGACTCTCATTCAATGAGGAACTCTCCTGGTGCATTAAAAATCAGTTATGTAGACAGAAGCATCTACCTGATGAGTGATTTTCCTAGAATACAACCATGCTTAAGAGCAACACAAATTTTTTTTTCTTCAAAGTCTTTTTTTTTTCTGTTTTCCTAACATTACTTGAATATAAAGAATACATTTTAAAAATTCCTTCCTGGTTATGTTTCTAAAAGCCATGTGAGTCCCAGAGACAACCAGTCTGCCTTTGAACAGGGGTCCACTGTACATCCTCAGATGATGCAGCACAATAATCAAAGGTCCCCCAGGTGAGACAGAGGGTAGGTTTCATCTTCTGCTCAGGAGGAAACCTGTCTGAAATTCACCTGCTTTCAAGTTTAAATGAACACTTCACATGCATTTTATTGAGTAAGTAAGGGGGGAAGCCAATTATTTTGGCATGAACTACTTTTTCTCTTGTCCCATAGTAAAGTATTATCTACTTGTAGAGAGTTTAATTGACATTTCTGGAATATATTTAAGTAGAGACGTTAACTTATTCATGATCCACATTTTGGTGAGAGTAAAATATTATTATAGACTACCTTTTCCCACTTTAACTCTTTGAGAGATAGAATCACATCTCCAGGGCCAATGAGATGGCTCAGTGGCTAAAAGTACTTACCACATAAACCTGATGAGCTGAGTTCAATCACCAGGGTCCACATAAAATGCCAGATGTGGTAGTGAGCATCTGTAATTCCAGCACTCCTACTGTTAGATGGGAGGTAGAGACAGAGAATCCCAGGAAGCTCACAGGCCAGCTAGCTTGGGGAATGATGCACAGAGGCAGGAACAAGATTCATCTTTAACAAGATGGAAGGTGAGAACTAAATCCTGAAAGTTGTCTTCAGACTTCCACTGTACACAATTCCTCCATTGGACCCCAAAGTAATTTTTACTGTGATATGGGAACTAACTGGTTACCAAATATACACTAACAAACATGGAACCTCATTCTAACACTCAAAATGCTATCTGTCCTGATTGACCATTAATAATGTCATTTAACTTCCTGAAGCCCCACTTCTTGGGCATCACCACTGGCTGTCTAGAGATCCTGATGGACTGCCCCAAATCCTGCCCATGTTCCTGGCCTTTTTCATGGAGCTAGGGGTAAGCACTATCTGGAAAGAATGCGTACTTCTGCCAGATGATCCAATGGAATCTCTGCCAGAGCCTCATCCCTGGTGAGAGGTACCCTTGCTATTATCACTGACACTAAGTGGGACATGCCTGCCACCCACTCAGTCACTGGATCTGTGACTACCACCTACTGCCTCATGTTTCCCTAAAATCCCTGTACATGGACATCATTTACTCCATTCTTGTCCATTCTTCAGGATTCAATGCAGACTCTACCTTCCCTTGACAAGTCTGTTTTGAATTCTATCAATATCCTAAGAAGTAAGTACTTTGGGTCTGTGTTCTGTCAGCTCATGGTGTTTTTTAAACTAGTGCAGGTGTATTCTTTGTGTTATTTTCATTGCTTGTTTATCTGTGAACCCCTTGATCTTGTCTTTCACTCATGCCTGAAGCCATTGGTGTTCCTGCTTCTTGAATGATATTTGTGAATGAAGGCTTGAGGTCAAGGAACATGGCTCTGTTGCTTTAGGTTCCCTGAGTGCTTGCTTTATTTTTTGAGCATTCCTTGCCTCACAAGTTATAAATTCAATGTGGTAACACTGTCTTCCTGGGTCTTCTAAAACCCACAGCAGCTTCAGAGAGGCTGAACACATGCCAGAGATTCTTCCAGTAACCCAGTTTGTACCCTGTTCTGCTAGAGCTATCACTTTGATTCTGTTTGGCTCATCTGTGTGCCTCCTGGATACTTCCTGGAGGATTCCAAATTATCACAATGATACTGGCTAATCCATGATACGGCAGGGCTAAGCACAGTAGGTACATTATGGAGCCAACTGAGGAGTCCAGCAGCAGAGGGATGGACATGAAAGTGCAGTTTATACACACAAAGGAAGTGTTTCAGTCATGTAGAAAAATGAAGTTATGTCATCCATAAGGAAATGGATATGTTTGGAAATAATCCTCTTAAGTGAATGAAGGTCATCCCAGAAAAACAAAGATCACACCCTTTATCTTATTTATAGTTACTAGAGTCTATGTAGTCACACACACACAACACACATACACACACACATACACAAGCATGCATATACACACATGCACAGATATATAATTAAATATTAAATTAGCTATGGTAACAAAATGGACAAATAAGAGGGTTAAGAGAAAAAGTGAATGGGGACTATGAACATTGTATGTACCAGTGTGAAAAAAAATTAAATAAAATGCTCCTAAAGTTGTATTTACTATTTTAAAATGGCATTCATTGTTTTCTATTCTACTATGCCCCCCAAACCAGTTTTATTTTTGCAATTTGTTGGTGGATCCTTTATATCCATATTTAATTTTTATGAACTTTGATCATGGTGTGTCTTGCTCTATCTTACTTTTGCTGTTGACTTTCTCTGGTAAAGCATCCTGAATATTTTTGTGAATCTGTTCCCCTTTTATGCTCAGTCCTCTGAGTCTACTGGAATGTCATCAACTCTAGCTATATATGAGACCATATACCACATGAATTTTGCATATGTATGTGTATACTTTTGTGTGAGGACCAAAGCTCAACCTTGAGTATTTTTCCTAAATGTGTCCATCTTATTTTTTTGAGACTAGACTCACTACTTAGTAGGCTAGGCTCACTGGCCAGTGAGCTCCAGAGTCTTTGGCTGGGATTATAGGCACACAATGCTATTCCCAGCTTTTCAATGTAGGTTCTGGAGATTAAACTCAGATTTTCCTGATGACAAGGAAAGTACTTTACTCACCCAGCTGTTTACATCAAATGTGATTTTGAGTGAAGAAAAACAGATTGAGTGTGATTAGGATGTATCTTTTCTTATATTTACTCTTAAATAAATCATTCATTAATTTCCTACTACATGGATTTAGTCATACATTTATAAAACAAGTATCTATTGAACATCTGCTATGTGCCAACTTTAGCTTAGGGAATGTGAGTAGAACAAAACAGAAAATCTATGCTCTCATGAAACCAACAGTAGTTGGGATGTGGGGAAGAGAGAAAAAAATCTAATTAGCCTAATAAAAGAGCAGAATATTTCAAATGGTGATTAAGCACCATGAATGTTGTGATATGTTGTGAAATGGATGTGGAACTGTGATAGTATCTAGTGTATAAATGAGGAGGTTAAATTTCAGATGACTGGGAAAATATTTAAGGGGCCACATTAAAGTCAAGACTAAATGATGAAAAAGTATCAGCTAAGAAAAGATGGGAAGGTTGTAGTTAACACTATTAACTTATCAGGATCTATAATAAGCTGGGAGACAAATCTCTGGGCATGTCTGTGAGGGAGTTTCTAGATTGGGTTAACTGAGGTGAGAAGACTCATGCTGCAACCAGTGCCATTCTATGGTCTGGGATCTTGAACTAAATAAAAGGAGAAAGTGAGCTGAGCCCCAGCATCCATCCCTCTGCTTCCTGACTGTGGATGTACTGTGACCAGCTGCCTCACCCTCCTGCTGCCATGGCTTCTCCACCATAATTAACTGTACCCTCAGACTGTGAGCCAAAATCAACCCTTCCTCTATTGATATTTTTGGTCAAGCATTTTGTCACAGCAATGTATTAGTTACACAAAGTAACTAATAAACAGAATGAGAAGGAAACAGGCATATCTTAGGAAAGGGAAAACTGGAAAATGGGAGGGTACTAACTCAGTCTTAACTCACAGAGGGACTTGAAGTTTGGGAAAGAAGTTGGATTTTGTTCTAAGTGGAAAACAATAAGGGGGCATTTGGGGAATCACAAAAGGAAGGAACATGACCTGACTTATGACCAAATGACTTTCCTGTGAAAATTTGACTGGGACGATGACACCAGGAGGATTGAGACCAGATAGGAAGTGACTTCAGCAGTGGGGATGGTAGATGACAGTGGTGACAAGATAGTGTAGTGTCACAATGTACATTTGTGGAGGAATTGGTTCTAGTGAGAGATTGAAGCCTGAGAATATCATTGTGGGAGACAGTTTCTGAAATGAATAAGACAGTAGGAGGTGAGGAAACTATGAGTTCTGTTTTGAGACCATTTTGGATAAGGTACCTACAAGACAGAACAGAAGCTTCACATAAGAATCTAGAATCTGGGAAGGTATCAGAACCAAGGATTCAAAATTGGTTGTAATTAGTCATCCTAGTCAGGTTGACTGTCAATTTGACATAGCGTAGAATCACTTGAGAGTCTCAGTTGAGGGTTGCACACACCAGATTGGAGTGGGTATATTTGTGGAGGATTGACTTAATTGCTAATGGATGTAGGAGGGCTCAGTCTATTGTGGAACATATTATGTATATACAGGTGACCCCATTCTGTATAAGAAATCTAGCTAAGCATGAACTTATGAACAAGCCAGCACCAGCATATTTACACGGTTTCTTTTCCAAGTTCCTGCTTTTACTTCCCTTGCTGATAGACTGTGACCTGTGATATGTGAGCCAAATAGACCCTCTCCCCACCTAAGCTGCTTTTGGTCAGAGTGTTTGATCACAGAACAGAAAACAAACTAAAATATTACTATAGAAAATTATTTAAAGACATGACTTGAATATACTCACCTAATGACAGTGTTTCTATAGAAGATGACAGTTAAAGGGAGATCCTAGGGATCCTTTCACATTTAAAGTGAGTTGAGGTGGAGAAGTCAGTATTAAGTTTAAAGTATATATAACAATTGTTAACATATAAGCATCACAGCAGAATCTCAAAATGTGTGTTTTAAAATCTAACAGAATTAATGGAAGAAGTAGATAATTTCATGATAATAGTTGAATACTTCAATACCCCACTTTTAGTAAACATTAATTAGAATATCAAATACTCAGAATATGAACGTTGTATACCAAGTTAGGCATAACGCACATCTAACAATAGCAGACTAAAGATTTAAGTACATAAAAGTATATTAGTTAAGGGTTTTTTTTTCTATGATAAAACACCATGTACTGAGCACAGGGCCCGGTCCAACTGCCTGTATGCCTCCTAAACAGATCAAGCCAATCAACTATCTCACCCATTCAAAGGGCCTGATACAGTTGGGGGCCCCTCAGCCATTGGTTCACAGTTCATGTGTTTTTATTCGTTTGGCCACTTGTCCCTGTATTCCATCCATCCCAGGTCCCAACAACTCTTGCTCACATAAACCCTCCTCCTTCTTGCCAATTGGACTCCCGGAGCTCTACCCAGGGCCTGACCGTGGATATCTGCATCTAGTTCCCTCTGTCACTGGATGGGGTTTCTAGCACGACAATTAGGGTGTTTGGCCATCTTATCACCAGGGTAGGTCAAATCGGGCTATTTCTCAACTATTGCCAGCAGTTTATTGTGGGGGCATCTTTGTGGATTTCTGTGGGCCTCTCCAGCACTTTGCTTCTTTCTATTCTCATGTGGTCTTCATTTATCATGAACATTCCTTATGTTCCCTCTCTGTTCTTGATCCAGTTGGGATCTCCCGCTTCCCCAAGTTCTCTTTCTCTCGCCCCTCGCCCCTCATTACCCCCACTCAAGTCCAGATTGTTCATGTAGATCTCATCCATTTCTCTGTCATTGGGCGATCCCCGTGTGAGGAGGGGACTAGACCTGCCTGGGCTGAGTCCACCAGGTCGATCTCAATCCTCGGGGGAGTCTTTGCCCTTGAGGAGATGGAAATGGGGGGTGGGCCAGGGGGAGGGGGCGGGGCGGGAAGAGGGAGAAAGGGGGAATCTATGGCTAATATGTAAAGTTGAATTATATTGTAAAATAAAATAAAATAAATTCAAAAAAAAAAAAACACCATGATCAAAATTAGCTTGGGGAAACTAAGGATTCTCTCAACTGATGTAGAAAAAGCTTTTGATAAAAAATAATGGCATTTCATGATAAAAAAAAACAAAGAAATATAAATAAAATGAGACTTTCTCAACACAATCAAGGACATCTACGAAAAACCCACAGCTAATGCAATGTTCAGTGTTGAGAGACTAAGAGCTTTCCCATCAGACCAAGAAACAACAAAGCCACCT
The DNA here is from genome assembly GCA_902168425.1 of Peromyscus attwateri. Taxonomy (NCBI): domain Eukaryota; kingdom Metazoa; phylum Chordata; class Mammalia; order Rodentia; family Cricetidae; genus Peromyscus; species Peromyscus attwateri. The sequence goes on along the minus strand of CABHPP010000062.1, from coordinate 4,694 downwards.
GGTGTTGCTTCTAGTTCAGGGATTCAAGAGGAAAAAGAAACACAAGTTTTCTAGAGTGGAAATGAAGAAGTAAAGCCATCTCTTCATGAACCTGGTTTGAGACTGTACATTGAGAATCCCAAAGAAAAATATCTACAACAATAGAACCTTTGTGTTACAAATAAAAAAGCAAGATTACTAGTATCACATTATCTAGGATCAATATAAAAATATTTCTATCTCTATATTATAAAAATGAACAAATTCCACTAAAAGTGTCATCAAAATATAACAAACCTATAAAAAGAAAGTCATCTTACACACTGCTAAAAGAAAATATCTTCAGAGAAATTGAGTACCTGAATGTGCAACACATCCCACATTCATGAACTGAAGTAGTGAAGACAGAATGCCCTTCACACAGTTCTACAGATTCTATGCAATTTCTGTGAGAAATTTCTTTTTCCCAAGCTGATCCAAAAAATCATATGTAAGTGCAAAGATTATATAATAATAAGGAGAGTTTTATTAAAGAACTTCTGATGGCCATGGCCATGTCAGAGCAGCAGCAGGTGACAATTGAAGTTCTGGTGTCAGGCCACCAGAAGAAAAACTCTCTGCTAAGTATATCTTGTTCAAGCAAGGCTTATAAGAATACAAACTCCAGAATGTCTTTTGCTTATGCTGTTCCTTCACATTGTTGCTGCTACAGGTTTTTCTCAGGTATCTGATATAACGTATATGTATGTGGGGAATCCCCCACTACCTGCATTGTAGTGTGTTTATCTCATGAATACATCCTGATCTTCTGGGCATCTGTTTCAGTGGATTGTCTAAAAGATGAGTCCTTCTTAAGCTGTATTGTGTAACTGACAGAGTTTTGATGAATAAAAATAATCCTAGGACATGTTTTATACCTAAGGCCTGTTGTTCTATGAGGACTGTGAGACACTTAGGAGCTGTTTTAGATCACAGCTCAGATTTATGGTTTAGGAAAACATTTGAGTCCAGCAGCCAGATTGGCTCAAATTCCTTTAATCTTTATACTGAGTTATGATTTCACAGGATTTTGTACATCAGTAGCTGAAACAAAGCTTCAAAAGAGTGTTAGATTAGACCAGATGCCTTGCTAATAGTTTTTCACATAAACGTTTCCAATTTTTAATCTACAAGAACACACAACTGTACTATCTATTTAGGTTGTAAATACAAATAAAGCCCAATTATTATTAGTTGGCAAATGAGTAATTCCTTGCACCCATTCCTGACATCAATTTGTGAAAATAAATTCTGACTAGTCAAGGTTACAGAAAATAATTTCACTCTGTAGTCCCAAATGAGGGCTGCAAGTATTCTTGGGTAATTAGAAATCTTACATTGCCTGAAAAAGTTTGTTGGGATATATAAACTGTAAAAAGACACGAGAGGAGGGAGCAATGTAATATAGCAATGAGCAAGTACAACCTGAGGTAGCAACAGAGTAGTACACCATGAGAGAGAACAGCATGATGAGAACAATTTGAGAGAAGAAAGAAAAGAAACCATCAAGAGACTGTGTGAAGTTATATTTCCCTAACTCCCTCAGATAGAAAAAGTCTTAGCTTTGCTATGCTGTGGACTTTCCCTTTGAGCCCTGTTTGCAGCCTGGAAGCTGTTTCTTCTTGGGCTGTGATAAAGAACCATATAAATGGGCTGATGAGATGGCTCAAGGGTTTTGAGTACCTTTTGCTCTTGTAGAGTTTGATTTTAAGTACCATGTTGTGTAGTTAAAGACTGTCTGTTATTGCAATACCAGTTGATCTGACACCCTCTTCTGGACTCCATGTGCACAAGAACGCATATGTGTATGCTTACACAGAGATACACTCACATAAATTTTAAAATCATATATTTGATTTCAAAATTTATTACAAAGTACAGCAATCTGGATTGTCTTACTAGCAGATGTTTAGTTATGTAGAGTAATTGTTGCTAGAGTTTTCCTGCCTGGCCCACGGTCAGGATAAATCTCTTTCACCTGCCAGTCCCACCGCCGCTCAGACCCAACCAAGTAAACACAGAGACTTATATTGCTTACAAACTGTATGGCCGTGGCAGGCTTCTTGCTAACTGTCCTTATATCTTAAATTGATCCATTTCTATAAATCTATAACTTGCCACATGGCTCATGGCTTACCGGCATCTTTACATGCTGCTTGTCCTGGCGGTGGCTGGCAGACAGTGACTCCTTCTGCCTTCCTGTTCTTTTAATTCTCTCTGTTAGTCCTGCCTATACTTCCTGCCTAGCCACTGGCCAATCAGTGTTTTATTAGCAACACATTTGCCATACAGAACATCCCACATCAAGTAATAGAATATCAGGAAGTTCTAGAAATATAATTGTTTACTTTTTATAAGATTAGCTTTAATTTTGAACTATATGTCTGTGTTTGTCTGCATGAGTGTATGTACTTGAGTGTAGGTATCCATGGAGCCCAGAATAAGGCTTCAGATCCCCTGGATTTGGTGTTAAAGATGGTTGTGAGCTGACTTGTGTAGGTGATGGGAACCAAACTCAGGTCCTTTGCAAGAGGAGTTCACACTCTTAATCCCTGAGCCATCTCTCCAGCCCCAATATATCCTTTTATTTAATCAATTAACTTTTGTAGAAAGCTAGATCAATTCAATGAAGAAAATAGATTTTGAGTAAACGATGACAAAACACTAGGTCAAATCAGGCTGTTGCTTCATACTACACAGAAAAAAAATAACCTAAAAGTATATTCAAAATATAAATATAAGATAATCCTACATAACCCTTATAGTTACTAATATCATGGTCTTCAAAGAAAAATATGAATTGGACTTCATCAAAATTTAAAGTGTTTTTGCATCAAAGATACTATAAAACTGAAATGACAACTCACAGATAGAAAAAAGTACTCGCCAAGTCAGACGCTAATATCTAAAATACACAAGGACTCTCATAACTTACAACAGACAGAATAGCAGTCCCTGTTATTAGTCACTTCCCTGTCACTATGACAGAGCACCCTGACAAAAACAACTTAGGGGAGATAAGGTTATTTTGGCTTATAGTTCTTGAAAAGTAGAGTGCATCACTATGATGATTAAGGCATGGCAACAGTCAGGGAAAATATTGCAGCAGGAGCATGACGTTGGGTGACCACAGTTTCAAGAAGCAGAGAGAGAGAACAGAAAAAGGAAGGAGGCTCTAAAACCTCAAAGCTCCTTCCCATCCTGCAGCAGTGTACTTCATTTAGCAAGATGAGTGCTTGCAGAACCTTTCCCAGAACCATTGCCAACTGGGAGCCAAATGTTCAAATACATAA
>CABHPP010000061.1:28802-125225 GCA_902168425.1 Peromyscus attwateri | reverse complement strand
CCCAGTCCTTAAATGTGCCCAGTCCTTCTTTATGGCCATACTCTCTGCTTGTACCATGTGTATTGTTAGTTTTTCTTCTTCTCCTTCTCCTCCTCCTCCTCCTCCTCCTCCTCCTCCTCCTCCTCTTCTTCTTCTTCTTCTTCTTCTTTCTGGTTAAATTAACAAAGCTAGTGCCATCTAGAAAGAGCGAGCCTCAACTGGGAAAATGTCTTCATCAGATTGGTTTGTAGATCAGTCTTTGAGGCATTTTCTTTATTAATGATTGATGTGAATGGTGCCTCTCCTGGACAGCTAGCTCATGTTTTCATAAAAGAAGCAAACTGAGTGAGCCATGGAGAGCAAGCCAGTTAGCAGCATTCCTTCATCATCTCTGCTTCAGTTCCTGCATCCAGGCTCCTAACTCCCTTGAGCTCCTCCTGCTTTTCCTTCCTTCAGTGATAGACCTGGGACATGTTAGGCCAGAAACCTTTTCCTCCTTAAGTTGATTTTGGTCAACGTTTGGTCACAGTAACAGAGAGCAGACTGACACAATGTTCTTCCTTTTGTACAAGTAGCTCCTTCCATCCTTAGAGGGGTTCCACAGCAAGGTCAGATCTCCTATGTGCTGTCTCAGTCAAGTGCTGATCAATTCAGACATTTAACAGCTGTCTTCCACAGTAGAGCAGACGCTCCACGAATGCTCATTGTTCAACACTGTGCTTTGCTCCAGCTCAACGCTTTAACTTCACATGAATATTTCATTGTTAAGTGAACAAGCAAGTGGAAAGATTTACACAGTGTTCTTCTGTCTCTTGCAATGTGAGACTGAGGAAGACAAGCAAAGAAATTTCTCTGCACAACTTGGTAGCTCTTTACAGGCCTCAAGTGAACCATTGCTCTTTCCATTTTAAAAATAGGAATAACTCCCCCCAGACAAATACAAGGACCATAAGGATATGGCATTTAATTTGTAGTTATTTTCATTCTGTAAGTTCAACATGGTATTTGGGTTGTGGAGACTTGTGTTGGTAAGTCATTTCTTGGGGTATATTTTAGATATTTTAAGGTTTTCTTGATTTTATCTGTCATAGAGTGGAGATTATAATAGATGAATTTAGCTTTAGGGGAGAAGAGTCTACTCTTTAATAATACTATTCATCATTACCAATAAGAACAAAAGGAATGCTAATAAACTAAATTATTTTTACACACACACATACACACACACACACTCACACATAAACACACATACTCACACACACATACACACACACACACACACACACACACACACACACACACACACTATGAAATGTTTAGCTCCAAGCTTCAGTACTCTTTCACCTTAATGTCTGTGACAGGGCTTAAGTATTATGGGGTTGAAGCAATAACTGAAGAGAAAATGGTAGACATTTTGCACTTCCTGTTTTGAAAGCTTGTCTCCTGTACTTTGTAAATGGCTACAGGAGGAAAGTACTGAAGATGTGGATGAGGAGTCACATGAACTAGGTAGAGACTGCTAGATAGCTGTGATAATTGGTAGAAGACAATTCAAACTTGGCCTCTAGTTAACTTAGATACAGAGGCTCAGTTTGGTGCCTAAAAATTTTAAGTGAATGCCCTTTATTATGCCCCTTACTATTTCTTATCTTATTTGAATGTTCCTCCAGTGCGATTTTCTCTGTAATTACAAGAAATCTAGATAAAATTCTTCAGCCTAACTTTTATCTCTCTAGAGTGTCATCTGTGCCTTGGACAGCACCCATCATTGGCCCACATTAGTGTTTGGATGCCTTCTTTCTGTCCCAGAAGTTTCCAATTGGCTTACCCTCAGAAAAATGGAGTAAAGAACTGGATGTGAACTTTGAGGTGGGAGAGGGTGAAGGTTCATTCGCAGCATAAACCATGATGAAGGCAGAGGAGGGATTCTCGCACTCTTGAGAGCCTTCTGGCATGAGCAGACTACCATTGCTTAACGATGCTTGCTCTAAATAGAGCAGTCCTGCTGAGGCACTAGGCCTGTGTCTGCAGCTGGGAGGTGAAGCAGAACACAGGAATCCTTCTCAGGCGTCATCCTCATTTATGCTTCAAATGAAGTTGTGGTACCTGGTTGCTTAAGCAGGCCTGTATTTCATGTAATGTTCTTACTTAAGAAGACACACACACACACACACACACACACACACACACACACACACAAGTATAGGTCATAAATGGCTGCTGAACAGTTACAATGGGAGATCTTAGTGATATGGCACACAGGAATGTTTGTATATGTAGTAAAGTCGTCCTTAACTTCTCAAAATCTATACGACCCGGCTAAATGTATCTGTATTCCTTATGTTCCTCTTCAACTAGTGTATAATGGAAGCAAATACATCTGTTCCGTTTATTGTGTGCTGGGGAATCATGGACAGTAGTTGTCTGTCTAAGGCTAAGCTGGCTCACCTGGTTCCTGTAATGAAACAGCTTCTTTCCACAGAACACCTTTTAAAAGATAGTAAGTACTACATGGCATTCTGTTCCACAGAGGGAGGGAAATTAAAAATAGGTTCCAAGTGAACCTATTAAAGCTTATGGTGACCACCATGTAGAATCTACCTTTTGTCCCAGGTGACCCTCATTCAGGTATGTTTAGGATGTTTGGGAATCCACTTTTTTCTTTATATTAAATTAACCCACTGCTGGAATTTGAGTATGTCCTTAAGGGTAATTCAATGAAAGAATGCCTCTTCAGTGGTTGAATTCCTATTCTTCCTAAACATTTTTAATGATTATTCCTATGGAGGGTATATTGGAAAATCTTGGTAAATAATGATATTAACCAGTGCTTAAAGAAAAGAACAACATTTGAAACAAAGAGTCTAGGCAGGTGACATAATCAAGAAATGTTGATCGCAGGTGGATAAACTGCTGTCCTTCACCTCATCTGGAGACCGGAGGCAATGCCAGCTGGGTGAGAAGGTAAACTCCACTACTTGTGTGCTATGTGTCACCTTGAGGCCATACTTCAACAGGCCAGAAGATCATGTCCAAACTTCTGTTCCCAAGGCTGAATCCCAAGTGTGCCTTTGCTCAGACCTTGCAGGCAAGCCTGGGGGCCCAGGGACAGCATTTGGACTCACACTGTCTGTGTACAGTAGAGTACTGGTGGAAATGAGGCCTAGTCTGCAGACCTTTAGAAAATCCACTTTTGAAGAAGGCAACTTCCAGAAGGAGAGCCAAGTGTCAGGCGGAACTGGAGTACTGTTATCAAGAGTGGCACAAGGGATCAGTGGGGAGGCGGAGCCAACATGAGGTCCTGTTTACACACAGAACTGCATATGTGGAACTTGTGAATGCCAGATAATGGTACAAGCATCAAGGCTTCTGGCTGCACTCTGGTTGAGCAGTAATGAGTTGGGGCATAAGCAGTGTTTCACTGCAAAGCCTCCCTTCCCTGAAACCCAAGGCTGCATCTGTACAGACAGAGGGCATGGCCTTTTGACTTATTTCTTTAAATTGGAGAAGTCAACAAACTCAACCTAAGCCTCAAATAGTCAAAGGCTCTCAGGTTGTTTATACCAATCTGAGCATGCTAGGAATATTCAAATGATTATGATTTTCCATTCACAGTATTATTATTCAGGCTGAAAGTAATTCATTTCATGTTTATGGCATAGAAAGGCTTCTTCTACACAATTGATGTCACCCATCACACTAACAGGTGTTTAATTTCTTCTTTGTCAATGATAGAAACTCTGCCTATAGTGATAGAAAAGAAGGTAGACCGAAGAGTCCACATCTTGCCCTGGCAGAGTGGAAGAGGGAAGGCTGGTCCGCAGGTCTTAGCTGCCTGGACACAAACCATCCAGATCCGGGTGCTGGACTAAGAGATGTTTGAAATCTTGATGGTCATTCTTGCGCAAAAATCTCAATTGTGAAAAATGATAGGGGCTACTAAAAGAGGGGTTCAAATACAATGCCAGCTCATTTTCAGGTTGAGCAGGCTAGTGCATGCCTGAATCTTAGCATAGGTGTTAGGAAGAGACTAAGGCAAGGAGTGCATGAGTTTGAGGCTATTCTGTACTACATAGGAAGATTCTGTTTCAAAATATAAGATAAAATAAAATCAATTCTATAAAAGTATATTCTCAGTGCCCTGGTACACAGGAACTCAGTCACAGGACCTGTGACAGCATGTGCAAAATCTGGGCAAGATCAAGGCAACCACAATTTTAGCATGGATAGGGAGGGGCTCATGAAGTTCTACCCCTAGCTGAAAAGCTATTGGCAACTGATGTCTGCTGGGAAAGGGGGAGTTAGCTTTCTTCAGGGGTGCTGCCCTTGAGAAGCCAGATTCTTTAGGTTTCTACCACTGTTACAAAAACCATGTCCAAAATCAGCTTGGGGGGGAAAGAGTCTATTCAACTATTCAACTTGTAGTCTACCATCACAGCAAATCAAAGGCAGGAACTGAAGCAGAGACCGTGGAGGAATGCTGCTTCCTGTCTTGCTCCCCATAGCTTACCCAGAGTGCTTACGTATACAGCCCATGGCTACCTGTCCAGGGGCAGTGTCACCCGTAATAGGCTGAGCCTTCTCACATCAATCATAATCAAGAAAATGCCTCCTCCATAGAGTTGCCCAATGGCCAGTCTGATGAAGGCAATTGCTCCACGAAGAGTTCCTCTTCCAAGATGTGTCTAGGTTTGTGCCACGTTGACAAAAACCAACCAGCACCTTCATCATTAACCATGCTCCGTACATCCATGCCCGTACAGGCAGCACTAAGTGGGCCCAGTGCATGTTTAAAAAGGAACCCATGAAGTTCAAATGTTGAAGGGAGAATAGGGTATTATTGGGAAGAGTGGGAATGGGGGATTGGATTGATCAAAATATATTATATGCTATGAAGACTGAGCAGAAGACAAAGATCCGTGTGCCTGCCAGGGGCTCTCCACCCCGGGCCAGAAGGAGACAACACAGGACTGCCCGGTGTGGTGCTGGGCAGTCAGGCCAGCAAGTATAAGGTGGGGTATAGAAGAGAGAGAGAGAGAGAGAGAGAGAGAGAGAGAGAGAGAGAGAGAGAGAGAGAGAATGGTTCATGTCCTGTGGAGAGAGGCAGATTGGAAGAGGAAGAAGCGAAGATAGTGAGGAATGGGGCTCAGGTGGGTGACCTTTTTACCACCTGGAACCACAGTGATGTCAGGGCCTGGGCTAATGCCAAGGGCCATGCATGTCTGCACCTGTGGCCCCCTGTAGCACCTGTGGTCCGTGTTGATGTCTGTGGTTCCTGTTACCACTGAAGGGCCAGAAGATAGGGCTGCACAGAGTTGGCCCTGCCCCCACTGGCTGCAACGCTAGAGAGAACTGGCCCAACCCCTCACCAACTGCAGCTCTAGGGAGAGCAGGCCTTGAATCTCTCTTGGGAAGCACAATGGAGCCAATCCATTTGACAGGGGCATTGGTGAACCAGTCAGAGAATGTGAGTGTGAGAGATCATGTCCTGTCCCTCATTTGCCATATGATGGCAAGAGCAAGGGGGAGATGCCCTCTTCCCTCTTCTCACAGCCTGCAGCATGCAGGAGAGCAAGCCCCTGGGTCATGAGAGTGGACGAGCTCTGCCCCTTACTTGCTATAGCGCTTGGGAGAGCAGGTCCTACACCTTACCTGGGTAGCCCAGAACCAGGGCTATGAGTTGGCCCATCCCAACATCTACCTCATCAATGATCTGCTGGAGCACACGAAGGGGCCAGTCTTACAGATCCAAAGTTGCAGGATCTCCAGGACACAGGACAGCAAGAGGTTATCCAAGAGGAGGCCCAGTGGGGACCCAGAATCAATAGTGTAGCAAAAACCAGAGGCCTCGAACCAGACCAATGACTCATTACAATGAACATTTGCTAGTAAGATCTATGGACTAAAGGGTGACTCACTATGTTACACTACAGCTTCCATGAGGAGAGTTTTCTTTTCTTTTCTTTTCAATTTTATTTTGTTTTATCTTGGGAGGGGGCGGAGGTTGCAAGGGCAGAGGATAGATGTGAGGGGGCAGGGAGGTGAGTGGAATCAGGATGCAGGATGTGAAAGCCACAAAGAATCAATAAAAAGTTAAATTAAAAAATATGTTATATGCATCTACAAAATTCTCAAACAATAAATAATAAATTTTAAAGCATATATTTTCCTTTTTTTTCACCTTGGTTTCCTGATTTGTCCATGTGACCCTCTGGAATGTCACTTGAAGCTACAGGTCTTCTCTTTGAAGCTATCCCCACTCATGGCTATGTTGACACTGGTTATATTACATTTCACTTATCTTTAGCTCCCATTTCTGATCTAGCACACTGAGCATTGGTTAAATAGCAAACACGATTTGGTGAGTTACAAAAACGTCAATTGTTGTGATTACCATTGGATGTGCAAAGCCTTTCCATTACAGTTAATAGAATGGTCCCTTGGTATTCGCAAATATCAAGTTCAGTAAACAGTCCTAGAGCAGATAAGTCACACCCCACACAGAGACAGAGGAATGGAGGACCACTGTGAATGACGGACAGAGCTAGACACGAGAAGGAGATGAGAACCAAACATGGGGTGACTCTTAATGACTTGTGCGTTCAGGCAGAATACAAATATTTGCATGTTTTCTACTTTGGTCCTTTGAACATTTCCTAACTGCCTAAAATTCATCAAAGCTTAGTATTTGCATGTGATTTTTGTAGACATTTGTTTTAATTTCTTACACACACACTTGCAATCATTGTGCTTGACAAAATTTTGCAGACAGAAAATGTCAGTCCTCAAAATGGCCATAATATATATAAAAACAATGATTTGGGGCACATTGATTCTCTCATTTTAGGAAAATTGTTATGGACTCCCATGAAACACAAAGCCTCTATCCTAGAGATTCCATAACGATGTACTGAGGTAGATGACCAAACTTAGCAAGGAAAAGAGTGTCAGGCATGTAAGAAAGGAGTCATTGTTGGCATTTTTGCCTAGTGGAGTCACAAAAGACAGCATGCTGTGCCTTCAAATTCAATTCTCTCCCCAGAATATCTCCCAATACAATTCATTTTGTTTCCTAATGATTGTGGACACTTCTATGTAGCATGAATCTTAAAAGTTCTTATTAATAAAAACAAACCCGGTGCCAGATATTGGGGTGAATGCTGGAAGATCAGAGAAGCAGAACAGGCCACAGCTAACCTCACCTTGCCAGTTCCTCAGCTGATCCTGTTTCCTCAGACTGGAAGCCTCTGAGTCCTCATCCAAATGGATCTCAGTTGAACTGTTGCTCAAAAGCCTGAAAGCTTAACTAGCTCTAGTTCCTGGTTTTCATGCCTTATATACCTTTCTGCTTTCTGCCATTACTTCCTGGGATTAAAGGCGTGAGTCACCATGCCTGGCTGTTTCCAGTGTGGCTTTAAACTCAAAGAGATCCGGATGGATCTCTGCCTCCCAAGTGACAGGATTAAAGGTGTGAGTGCCACTCGTTTCTGGCCTCTATGTCTGTCTAGTGGCTGTTCTGTTCTTTGACCCCAGATAAATTTATTAGGGTGCACGATATATTGGGGAACACAATATCACCACACTTCTAAGGTCATTTCAATTTAAACTTAAAGGTTTTTTCTTTCCTGGTCAGGGGACCTTTAAAATTATATCCTAAACATAAATAAATAAAAAAAATTCATCCCCTCCCCATTCACATCTACATTTTAGAACAATCTCTAGTAACTGTTGAATCAAACTGTTGTTTGAGTAATCATTTTATCTTCAGTTCCCTTTACGGAATTTGTGGGTCACTGATTTTGCTCGTGTATCTCAGCCTAAGATGGCTTATAGGGTTGTTTTCATTCTGTATCTATCTGACCGTGGTTGCACCAGACAGCAGCTGGGACTGGCGCATTCTCAGTCACCTACCTCCTGCCCTAGTTAGGGTTACTATTGCTGTGATGAAACACCATGACCAAAGCCACTTGGGGAGGAAAGGGTTTATTTGCCTTACACTTCTACATCATAGTTCATCATTGAAGGAAGTCAGTACAGGAACTCAATCAGATCCAGAACCTGTAGGCAGGGGGTGATGAAGAAGCCATAGAGGGGTGCTGCTTATTGGCTTGCTTTCTATGGCTTGCTCAGGCTGCTTTCTTATATAACCCAGGACCACCAGCCCAGTGATGGCACCAATCACTACTTAAGAAAAAGCTCTACACGCTTGCCTATAGCCCAAAGTGATGGAGGGATTTTATTAATTGAGGTTCCCTCCTCTCAGATGACTTTAGCTTGTGTCAAGGTGACATAAACCTGTCCAGCACACCACCTAAGTCTCATCCTGGGATGACAATTCTCTTCCTCTCTCTTCAGCATCCATATGACCTTTCCGTGTACTGGACTCTGAGTGGGAGCTTCTCTGGGTTGTAGAAGGGAGCAGGAGAAGCCAGTGGGTTTATGGCCATCAGGAAACCCCAGACAGCACACAGCATCACTTCCTCCACACCAGGGCAGTGTCTCCGGCCACCCAGGGCTCAAGGAAATGCTTCCCACCCGGCCTCCTCAGTTCTCTTCCTCCAGCTAAAAGCCTAGGGATAAGAGACAGACTCTTCATCCCTCAGGCATCTGTGGACCACAATGGGGAAGAACTAGAATGATCAGTATAGACTCTTCATTTCTGGGAGAAGTGAAGGGACCATGAAGCTCCCTGGTCTGGATCAGCTGGGAACCTGTCAGATATTGATCAGCTCAGTCAGTGGGCCAAGTCTAGGCCACTGTCATATGACGCTGTTTGTGTCTTCTGGTTCCATTCCCTGAGTTATGAGTGGTCCTTCTTTTCCCATAAGGAATGGTGGGAAGGTTTCTTAATCTCAGGACTTTCCTCAGCTTTATTCCCACTGGGCAACAAACTATGACAGATGAGTGGCTTAAAAATGTAAGTTTGTATTTCAAGGTCTCCATGAGTTCTAAACCCATGTCAAACACAGCTGAGATCCCTGCTAGAGTCACAAGGCTCAGTTGAGTGTTGGCCATAATCCTCCTTCAGGCATACCAGTTTCTGGTGGAATTTATTTCGGGGATTCCCTGCTGGTTCTCAGTGGCCAGAGGCTACCCACAATTCCTTGCCTGAGAAAAGCACATAATGAAAATGACTTCATCTCCTGCCACTAGCTAGGGAGGACTCAATGTAAGCATTGCAGGTTGGATGGAAAGGGATCCTGGTAGTCAGGAGCCAAGGAATACCACAAACTCACAGTGAGTGTAGCAGGCCCTGCTCCATGGAACGCTCAGCAAGGTGGTTGCAGTTCTGCTCAGGTCCCCGGAGTGCAACAATGCTGCTCCACTAAGGGAAGGTTTCCCCAGCAAAAGTGTTGCAGTTGCTCTGCTCTGCTCAGGCTCCATCGAAAGTTGTTAGTTCTCTGCTCCACTCCACTCTAGCCAAAGAAGGTCTCACTCAAACCTCACTCAAGGGATTTTTTAGGAGGGAAGAATCCAGGAGAGTGGCGGCCTCTGCCATGTGACTTAGTGGAAAAGGGCAGCTCCCAACTGAACCGGCACAGGGCCAAAGTGTGTTTCTATTCACTGTCCCTTTTTAACCTTTCGGCTCTGGTTTCAGGGCCAGGGTGTGTTTCTTTGGATGTCCCCTTTGCTCCACACTCACTTCACTTAGGGGGTTCACCAACTGGGTAAAACTCCCTTAGATAGCTTACTTTCTTAAGGCCAGTGTGTTTTGGATCATAATCACTTCTGATTATGTTAACAGATGCAGCTAGAAAAGTGCTGGACTGTGGCTGGGGATAAGTTCATGCTCTATGGAGGCTGGGATCTAGCAGCTAGCTACTTTAGAGCTGTGGCCACTACATTACCCCTGGCAATTTAAGACCAACAACACCTTCATTTCCATATATATATATATACATTATATATATACATAATATATATACATAATATATATACAAAATAAATATATATATATATTTCCCAAAGTACTCACGTTTCCATATAGTAAGTATTTAAAAAGATTGGTAGATATCCTACAATTTCAAAACCTATTTCAACTAGCAGGTGCCTAATCACAGGCCCTCTGGTCTTTGGTCTTCTGTACAGTGGTAGTTGGTGCAGGTACCTCAGAGTCTAAGAAAACCTATTTTCAATTGGAAGAGTCTGAGAGGCCCAGACCTGAGGATATCTGCTCATCTCTGACCACCAATTGATCATCTGTATCATTTTATTTTTGTCTGCAGCTTGTCTACGCTAATAATGGTAAATGAATTTTATTTTCAAATCTATGAGACATGGCAGCTTCTTTTTTTTAATCTTTAAGTTTTGCATGAAAAACAGTGGTCTCTCTTTTCTCACTTACTTGTTTGTGTTTGTTTATTTGTGTGTGTGTGTATGTGCGTGCGCGTGTGCACGCATGTGTGTTTGAGACAGGGGCTTAGGTAGCTTAGGCTGACGCTGAAGACTGCTCATGGTTTTATGCTCATCTTATACATACCTAGCTAACATACACCAATCACACTTTAACTAGCCTCCTAAACCCATCCTGGATTGTTCTGCTATTTGTTCTTTGCTGCATCACTGCATGTGGCCATATTGCTGACTTACCCATAGCACAGTGCCTTTGCCTTGGGTTTCCAATATCATCTCCCTTTCTTCAAGTCCTTATTGAAAGAGGCCTGCCAACCGGTCCACTCAGGTGCCACCTCTTGTATCTTGCATTCCTCTCTTAGGCTTTTGGACTTTTGTGTTAGATGTGGGATTTAAGGTTTCTTCACTCCAGTGTCTGATGTCTGGGTCTGGACTCACATGGGGACTGGGTCCCCAGGTTTCATTCTGCATCACTCACTCCCTCTCTCTGTCCTTCCCCTTTCTTCCCATCTCCATATCTCTCTGTGTGATCTTCCTACATCATCAGTAGCATCACAGCCTTAGTGTGGCCAGCTTTAAACTATGCCTAGATGCTCCTCTGCTGTGTCCTAAGAGCAGGCCCTTCTTCTCTTTTAGCTTCTCTGGTGTGGAGCAGCATCTCAGCCCGTACTCAAGAAGACTAACTCGAATGAATGAATGAATGAATGAATGAATGAATGAATGTGACACTGAATGGAGACTAGCTAGAGGAATTCTTCCACTGGACATATGCTGTTTAACCCACTTTTAAGGAAGAGGGAGCCATGTGAGTCAAATAATCCCTAACATTTGACTGCTGTGTTCTTTCCCACTCCAGTTCATGAAAAGTCTCATGTACTACACAACCTGCATATTTCACTCTCCCTCCTCTTCAGCAGGATGTTGGGGGAACCTAGTATTAAACAATGGCTCAGTGCTGGAGTCTACTAAATTTTTGAATGTGGGCCTATAAGGATCTGCTGGTCTGTAGTTTCTCCACATCTGTGCCACATATGTGAATATATGACTTTTCCTGTTTATTTTGAATAATAGTTCCCATTATCCTGAAGAGACACCAATTGTCTTTTGATACACTGAAAACACAAGGTACTCAGTAGTTCAGGTCTGTCCCCATCCTGTTCCTGTTGTACTGCCAGAGTGGGTATTTCGATTTGAAATGCTATCCACATGTCAGAGCCACAGCTGGGAAAGAGAAAGAAATGTTCCTGTCCACAGAGAACTTACTTCGTGCAATGGAGATGAACCAAAATTTGCATTTTTCTCTTGTCAATGAAGGTATCATCTTGATATGAAAGGTCTCACATTTGCACTGTGGCATTAGCATTAGCCAGCCATCAAGCTTGCTTGGAATTTGAAATGTAGAACAATCTGGCCTCACACTCATCTACCTCTGCCTCCTGAGTGCTAGGATTGAAAGCATGCACCACCATACCTAGCTAGGAAGTATATCATCCTGATAAAAGGAGGTCTCCAGACAAGTTTGCCTACCCTGAATGGCCAATATCACCACTTCCTCTTCTACACCCAGTACGATAAACCCAGTACAGCAACTTAAAAGGATCACTCTTTGGTGATTCAGTCCATTTTATGTGTGTCACACTGCCCAGAAGTACAGGGGTACCAAAATTTAATACATCTTTGATCCAACCCTCACTAAATTTGTTAGAGGATTGGTTGGGAAGAAAGAGGATATGTAGGAGACACTGGGGAGTATATTGTGAAGAGGTTACTGATTATGGAAGACATCACAGGATAAAGCAGGCCCCTGGATGATACGGTGGAGAGCGTGTGGAAATCATTCCTTACTCTGCTGTGCCAAGAAAACGAAAGAACAAGATCTGCTGACCCGTTAGCATCTTCCTCATTTCCTTTCATCTACTGTCTCCACTGTCTTCACAGACTCTGTCATCTGCAGACATTGTGGCAGAAACAGAGCCTCATTTTTAAAGATCTGCCTTTGGCTGCGGCATTTTATTTGTACCCAGGGTGTCCCAGGCTTGCCTGGGTTTTCATTCTTGGTCCCTTAGCTTATAATTTAAAGACAACATCAGACTAATCCTTCCAACATTTGAAGAGTACTCAATGCTTATGAAAATTATCCCATTTTAGTGATGACTCAACCTGGGTTGTATTTCTGTGATTAAAAGCAATTAGTTTAATTTCTCCTCCCCCGACTGCTCTTGACTCTAAAAGTTCCCTTTGCTTAGTTGCTGGGTATTGCATTAGCCTTGCAGGAAACCTCAATGTAACATTTGTGTGTGTGTGTGTGTGTGTGTGTGTAAATATGAGCGTTTGCTTGGTAATACAGAGGTATGTGAGCCTGCAACATCCCCTCTTCCTTACAGGGTCCTTACCTTTGAACCCATCATTTTTATTAATCCCACAGTTATAAATGTTTCCAGGAAATGATTTCCCAAACTATAAATACCTTTCTTCCCTCATTATCAGAAAGTTCTCTGCATTCCATGCCTACATTTAATTTTGGTTACCTTCAGGGATGAATTCCCAAGGAGCCTTTATGGATCAGACTTAAGCTTAAAACCCGAAATTCAGACATCGGAAAGAGAAGTGCCTGACAATTCTCTTTTAGCAAACAGTCAGGATAGTTTTCCCCCAACTATTTCATTAGTGGAGTCTGTCAGAATAAAAATTATTGTTTCAAGAAAGAAGGATGATGTCTTTATCTGCACAGCCCACGGCTTTCCATGCTGTATCTCATGTACCCATCACAGTGTGGGGGCCCTTATCCTCCCCCTCCAAGGAGGGGGCACGGTCAAGGGGAAGGGAGGTGACAAGAACAGAAAAGTGACAGCTTTGAGTACTGTATCCAAGCCAGACTTGTCCCCAAAGTCAGCTCTGTTCCCAATGCCCCTCCACTAAAAAACCATATTTCTCCTTAAAAACGAAGCAAAACAAACAAATAAATAAACCCTCTTCTCTACCTCTGGATTCAGATGACAGGAATATTTTACCCAAGAATGTTGAGCAATCGAAAATGACTTTTTCTCCTTCCACGCTGGAAACAAACCACAACTTAATATAACAAAACTGGTCATTGCTCTCGCCAAAGTATTTCATCAGCTTCTGGCGTCCATTGCATCTGATATGCTTATCCAGCATGACGGATGGCTTGGTTCTTAATAAGTAGGCTAGTTAAGCAGAGCAGTTAACAACAGGAGATTTTTCTTTGGCTCCAGGGCTCAGCATGCACAGACAGGACCCTGCATGAATTCCCCTCACATGTGACGATAAGATACTTCCACTCTGCCAGCAGAAAGCAACTTTATTAATTAGGAACACATTGCATGTTGTTATCACAAACGATGGATTTTTTCCAGGAAGAATTGCCCCTTGGCATTGAGGATGAGTATGAAGACGAACAGACAATATGGTTACAGACATGACTTTATCTCAACTTAGGATGAAAATATTTAGGATCAGGATTAAGACTTTAGGAGAGACAGTCTTCAAGATATCTGCAAAGGAAATGCTTGAGACTGTTGTTTTCATTTTGTTTACACCAGCTCTGGGAGGGAAACATTAACTCAGCCCTATGGGGTGTCAGCAACTTGAAGAGCCTGGTCCCCAAATTTTAAAGAGTTCTTTGGAATACTTCAACCTTTTTTGCTTTAAGCAAAATCCAGAGAACCAATAAATGAATCAAAAAAGTATTTACAAAGATACCACATATACAGCAAATTCAGCCCATCTTTTTGAGGGGCGATTACTTACATCTTCAGCAGAAAGAACAGTGTTTTGAGTTGAGCTGTGTGGTACTAAGAAGACTACTTTCTCACATGTATGTAGATCTATAACAAGAGAATCTGGGATCTGCAGCCCCATAGAGACCATCTTGATTGACATCCAACCTCAAATAGATGTTTCCCATATCCATCCAGTAGCTTTTGCATTCCATTGCAGACTTCTCTGTTTTACAAAAATCTCTGTTTAACAGGATTTCCAGCCTATGGGAGTCCTCCTTACTGTAATGTATACTGTTTTACTTTCTGCCATAACAATCAACATTTTTTATGTAAGAATAACTACCCTCTCTCATATAAATTTTCTCACATTCCCACTAAGTATCCCTATATGAAGTCAATTGTCTTACTAGTTAGAATATTTTCTGAATCCCTGAGTCTTCTAGGATCCCCTCTTAACACACGTCACAGTTGACATAACATCTGGCCCTACAGTCCAATGTCAAGGTCAGTTGGGCATCTTATCCCTACCCACATGGTGTGCAGTCCTGTGAAATCTACGTAGACAGTGTAGGTTTGTCCAGCATGTCTTAGATACTTCCTCTTTTGAGGGTATGGTGAGTCCTTCTGCGGTTTCTCTACAGTGGGTTGCATTTCAGCTAATCTCTCCTCTGCAAGGGACTTGCAGAATGGGAGGCCCCAGGGTAATGGTTCTCACCTCATCAGTTATTCTTTCTGACATTTAAATCTTTTAAGATTAATACTATGCAATATGTTCATACCATTACTATGTGGCCTTTCTTAATCTATTAGCCTGCCTTTTGTGGACTATTGTGGATGCTAATGGATGATGTTCCAGTAGATAGGGCTGCTTCTGACTCCATACTACTAGGCGTGTACAGAGATGAGGAAAGGTGACACTAAGCACTCTCTTTAAATACTTGGGAACATAAAAGGATACTGGCGTGTTTACATGCCCCCTGTCTGTTTTGATCCAATATAAACAAACCGAATGTAAATCAGTGTAGATTATTTAAAGATAATGATAAACATGGAAAATTTAGGCATAACTGAATTGCTCATATCATACATGAAAGGAAAGTTACTTTATAGGATGGTGTCAAATGACTTGTTTTGGTACTCAACATAGGCAGTTCGTGTTCAGATGGAGGAACAGGATGGGGTGGGACTATTTGTAAGATCCTAACTGTAAAAGGTGACTGACTATAGATTCGCATTGTTTTCCCTCATTTGCTTAGCTAATTGTCATATCTTAACAA
This sequence comes from Peromyscus attwateri, assembly GCA_902168425.1. Lineage (NCBI taxonomy): Eukaryota > Metazoa > Chordata > Mammalia > Rodentia > Cricetidae > Peromyscus > Peromyscus attwateri. The sequence continues at coordinate 109,873 of CABHPP010000061.1, read as the reverse complement.
ATGGACCTTTCCTCCAGCTCGCGTCTCATGCACTCTTATGTAACTTACCCTGCACGGGGCTCGTCCTCTGAAGTACTCTGCCTGACTTCAACTTTAGCATGACTTCCTACTTCTACGATGCTCTCCAGATTTTGTGACACGTCCTCATCCTTTTTCATACTTCGTTTTTTGCCAACTTGATACAAACACAGACGTAACTGGGAAGAGGGAACCTCAATTGAGGATGCTTCCATCAAATGTGATCTCATCTGTTAGAACATTTCCTTGATTAATGATCAAGTACCTACTGCATTGGGAGTAGTGCCATCCCTGGGCAGGTTAGCTTGACTGTATAAGAAAGGTAGCTGAGCCAGTCAAGGCAAATCAGCCAGTAAGCAGCATTCCTCCATAGTCTTTGCTTCAATTTCTGCCCTGAACTTCCACCTTGGACAGTAGAGTCTCGGCTTGATTTGCTTGTATCTTCCTCTCAGAGCAGACAGTGTGGCATTGTTTCTGAGTTAGCAATGAACTGAGTGGATTCCTTCTGGGCATGTGGGAGAGACATGGGCATGTCCTGCTTGGTGCTGCCCTAGGTTTGGTGATGGGAAAAGGAGAATCAGACCACATAGTCATTAGAAAGACTCAGGTGGAAGGGTTTCTCCAAATTGGTTTTCACTGGAATAGAGAGCACATAGCTCATTTTAATGAATTTTCTCTATTTTCTCTTTTGAAGTCAACATTCTGTTTTTGAGGTGAGAGAGTCTTTGTTTTGTTTTGTTTTTGTTTGTTTTGTTTGTTTCTTTGTTTGGTTTCTTGAGACAGGGTTTCTCTGTGTAGTTTGGGTGCCTGTCCTGGATCTCGCTCTGTAGACCAGACTGGCCTCGAACTCACAGAGATCCGTCTGCCTCTGCCTCCCGAGTGCTAAGATAAAAGGCATGTGCCACCACTGCCCGGCTATGAGGGAGTCTTTGTGCAGGAGTCTCAGTGTTTGTCACCTACCACACACTCCTCCGTGGGCTGTCCCAAGAATCTGGAGCACAATACTGGGATGATCTGTCTCAGCTTCCTTGTGTGGTAGCTTTAAGTACATATATTTGTTTTGAGGACCATGTGAACATTTCAATAAGCTCAGAACTCTGTGTATTATGAAAATGTCAATATAATGAACTCAATTTATTTCCTGTGGGAAAAGTTCTCACAAACTTTAGATTTTTCCTTATCCTTATTTTAGCAAATCCAGACTTTTTTCTTCACACATAAACCCTGGCCATGTTTTAAGGGTTAGAGCAAAGTATTTCTATCCAGACACATGAGTATATCCAAAACATCCATATTCCTAATCAGTTTGACTTTATTCTTCACCAAATATGTGTCCTTGTGCCAATGACCTGAGTTGAGATTTTATCATTAATGTGTAGACACCATTACCATATAGTTTTGAGAAAAAGATATTCAGACATAAATTCGGTGTCTCTATTAATCCCAAGATACCTTTGGAGTCTCTATTGCTCCACATCTGAGCACCCAGCTTGAACCAGTTCTCGTCTATACATAGCAGCCACAGGGTTAGAAGCAGCATGTTGTGACTTCTCTCTTGTAGAAATTATCTTCTATTTGGGGAATATCAATAGCAAAATCAAAACCAGGAGACATAGCAACCATTAAATAAATGGACTAGTTCACCTGGATGCAAAGGAGGCATTTCAGACAGGGTGGTCAGTGCACATATATTTAATGGGGGCCACCTAAGCAGAGTTACCAGCACATGTGAGATTGGCAGTCTTGGGCAGAAAGTGCCATGCTTTGTGTAATAACTGGCCCATGTCTATCTCCTGATGCAGAACACTCTCCTAATACCTTAAAGGATTGGTGATCAGAGAATCTTTTGTTCTATTCATCCATAGTCCCTAATACCTAACACAGAGCTGTCAAGAATCCTTGGAGTCTCTAGAATGATAGAAAGTCCTTTTGCATATTAACAAAAAATAAGCCTGGTAACTGGTAGGCCTTAGGTTGCTCTGGCTTGAAGGGGGATTATTGACCGTGGTGACTTTTAATCCCATCCCTTTTCAAGGAAAGGCACCCGAGACTGCATTCAACCATCACTGGCCAGTGGGCTAATCAATCATGTCTTCACAATGAAAGCATCTCACAAACCCTAAATGGCATGGTAGAAGAGGTTCCAGTCCTCGAACATAGAAATGTGCCCAGAGTGGAGTGCTGAGGCAGCATGGGAGCCCTGCACCCCTTCCTGCACCCCAATATGCCTTGAGATGTGCAGCTATCTCTTCCATTTGGCTGTTCGTGAGTTATATCCTTTATAACAAACAGTAAAAGTAAAGCATTCATTTGAGTTCTGTGAGCTCTTACAGCAAATTATGGAACATGAGAAGAAGGTCATGGAAAGCACAAGCATGCAGCTAAGTTGTAAAACTGTTTGGGTGACATAGGGCCCACTTCCTTGACTGGCATCTGAAGTAAAGGGACAGTCTTGCAGAACTGAGCCATTGACTCATGAGGTCTGTTCTAACCTTGAGTAGTTAGTGTGAGCAGCACTGAGCTAAATGCAGACACTTATATGGTACCTGCACAGATTTGGTAAGTTGTCTGGTGTGGAAAATCCACACATTTGCTTGTGGAAGTGTTAGAAATGTACAAGAAACAGCTTGTTTCCCTTTTATGAGGAAAGGGAAATCAAATGTGATGACTCTTCCCCATCAGGGTAAACCGAATGGAGCTAATAGCACAGAGGTGACAGAGAGGGGATGGAGGGACTGTGGTGCAGACTGTGAGGCCCACATGACATGCCCCTCCCTTGGTTTAGCAAGGGCGGTAGAGTCTAGTGTACGTGTCTTGGGGAGGTCGAAGAACGGTCAGTCTACAGTTTGAACATCATCACTCCTGTGTAGAACAGGTGTCAAAAAGAATGTAGGAGATTAACAGTGAGTTCAGATTGCGTCTGTCCAGGGAGGGATAAAAGGGCGGGTGGATGCACTCAGTTTGACAAATTAGTGGGCCAAGGTGATGGCTCAGTGGGTAAATAGACTTCTGCTCAAGGCTGGTGTCGGGAGTTCAACCTTGAAACTCATGTAGAAGTGGAAAGAGAGAACAGTCACCACACAGGTGTGGAGTCAACTCCTCTAACCCCCAGACACATTGGCATGCACACCCATACACGCACATCAAGCACACACACACACACACACACACACACACACACACACACACAAGATTAAGACTTTAAAAATTGTTGTTAGGCTACATTTTAAAAGATCTGTTCGTGGGTTGGCTATTGTAGTTCCTCAGCTGATCAAAACCCAAAGTAACCCCAATGTTTTGTCCTGACCAAAGGATGATGAAGTTATAAAGAGCAATACTAGAAAAATGTGTTATATTATCAATGGATGATAGGAACTAAACTGATCTCTGCATATTAGTTTGTTTACCACAGTTAAAGTGAGTTTTTTTGCCCAATTTACATTTTGCTTACAAAAATACATTACATTGTAAAGTATTTGAGATTAATGATATTAAAATACAACACATCAGTACTTGATGGAGATCCTAAAACAGCGATTAGAGGGGATAATTTAGCATAAGTAAAAGAGAAAGGCATACAATCAGTACCCCAGGCTTTCATTTCAAGGAATTGGAAAAAGTAAAGCTGAATAAACCCAAAGCCGACAGAGGGAAGGATATAATGAATACAGAATGGAAAGTTAAGGCCATAGACAACCTGCTAAGGATTGGATGAGTGTGCCTCTTAAGACTCACTTGCAATCCTACCTGCCAAGGTGACGCTTAGAAGTAATTAGGATTAGCTGAGGTCATGAAGATGGAACGCTGTGGATGGGATTATTATCCCCTTGTAAAGGTTGTAAGTGTGCTTCTCCCTTCTGTCTTGTAAGCACACCGTTGACAGTCTGCCCCAAGGCTCTCATCAGAAAACACCCAGGCCGGGCCCTACCTCTGGGGTCCAGCATCCAGAAGGAATGCATTCCGCTGTTCATAGGTCACTCAGTCTATGGATACCTACTGCATCAGCTTCGAACATACACACTAACCAAAACAGAAGGGCAACCTAGAGACAGTGAACTTGGCTAACAGCTAGTTTTCAAAACAAAATCAGTACAAACTGTTAGCACCACTGACAAAGAAGAAAAGAAGACACAATGGGAAGGTGCTAGGCATGAAAGAGGGCATCAGGATCAAATCCACAGACATTAAAAGGATAATAAGCTGGGTGTGGTGGCACATGACTTTAATCCCAGCACTGGGGAGGTAAGAGACAAGTGGATATATATGAGTTTAGGCCAGCCAGGGCTACATAGTGAGAAACTGTCTCGAAAAATAAAATAAAAGGATATTAAGCATTACAAAGAATTGCACATACATAAATTGAACAACTTAACCAAAAGGGACAAATTTTTCCAAAGTCACAGGCTACTAGAACATATGCAAGAAGGAAGGCGATCAACAGCATTATAGTGATTTATAAAATGAATTTTCAGATGAACGTGCAATGGAAGGTCATCCTTAGGCTAGAGGTTTCCATGGGAGTTAGAACAGATGTGTAAGGAAGACAGCATGTCAGCACTGTCTATACACTCTCACCTATGACATAGGAACAGGGATTTCCAATTAATTTCCTGTAGCTGTGATTACTGTGATAGCAAAACCAGAAAGATATGGTGGAAGGGAAGAGGGAAAGGAGGCAAGGAAGACTGGGGAACAATAGTCCAGACAGACAAATCTGCAAAACCTTTCATCAAACTAAGGAGTTGATTTCATCCATATATCACTATACTCCGACCTCACAGCCAAGTGGGATTTATTTTTGATTTATAACACTTATGGAAAACCAACATAATACATGTTTTATAAAATCTAAAGAAGAGCTCCCTGATCCTATCAATTGATCCAGGTGATTCATTTGTCAAGTGTAGCTGGAGTTTTCTCCAGTCCTGCCCAGCACCACCGACCCCGCAACCACTTATAAAATAATCACTCAGAAACTTATATTAATTAAACTGCTCGGCCATTAGCTCAGGCTTACCAATGACTAGCTCTTACACTTAACTCAGCCCATTTCTGTTAATCTGTATGTCGCCAAGTGTTCTGTGGCTTTACCAATTGCCTTTACATGTTGTTTCCTGGATGGCAGGCTGGCGTCTCCCCCAGCTTCCACCTCCCAGCCTCTCTTCTCTGTTTGTCCCACCTACCCTATACTTCCTGCCTGACTAATGGCCAATCAGTGTTTTATTTATCAATCAATCATAGCAACATATATTCACAACATACAGGACATCCCACAGCAGTCAAGACTCAACATCTCTTTATGTAAAATCTCTCCTCAAAGTAGGAACAGAAGAACTTTTTAACTTGAAAGACGATATTTATAAAACCCAAACAAAAACCCTTCAGCTAACATTGTATTTAATGGTAAAAGATTGATTATTTCCCCGTAAGTTAAAGAGTAAGAAAAGCTGTCCATCTTTACCTCCATGTTTACACAGTACTGCAAAATTGTATCCCTGCAGCACTACATTCTAGCTTAGTTGTATTAGACAAGAACACACAGAGATGAAAAGGGAAGAGGTAAAACTATCAGTATGTATACATTGTTGAAATGAAAACCCCATGAATTGAAGATGGATATCTTCAAAAATTAATACTGACCAAACTTGGTAGCTCCTTGTAGAATAATGACATTAGATTCTCATCTCTCACCCTACAAAAAACTCAATTACAAATGGATCAAGGACCTCAACATAAACTACATTTGAACTCATTGGCTCAAGAAAGGACTTTCTGAACAGGACCCTGAAAGCATAGTCTTTAAGACTAACAATGAATAAGTTGGATCTCAGGAAGCCAAAAGCTCTGTATAGCACAGGATGCTAACACTTGAGTACGGATGCAGTCTAGAGAGTAGGAAATCTTTAATAGCTATATTTGACCAAGGAGTAGTGTGACATAAGCTAGAGTCATTCGGGAAGAGGGAACCTCAATTGAGAAATTAACTTCACCAGATTGGCCTATGAGCAAGCCTGTGGTACATTTTCTTAATTAGTGATTGGTGTGAGAGGGTCCAGGCCTTTGTGAGTGATGCCACCCCAGGGCAGGCAGACTTGGGGAGTATAAGAAAGCAGCCTGAGCGAGCCTTGAGAGCAATCCAGTAAGCAGCACTCCTCCGCAACTACTTCCATGTTTCTGCTTGAGTTCCTGCCCTGACTTCTCTGGATGATGGAATAAAATATAAGATGAAATATAAATCCTTTTCTCCCCAAGTTGCTTTTGTTCACAGTGTTTTATCACAGCAATAGCAAGGTAACTAAAACAGGTAGTATCTTGAATATGCAAAGAACTAAAAAAATTAAATGCCAAGAAAGCAAAGAACCCAATTTAAAAATGAGGCATGGAACTAAATAGAGTTCTTAAAGAAAGAACTACAAACAGGTAAGAAACATTTTTCAAAATGTTTGACATCCTTAGCCACCATACAAATGCACATAAAAAGTAGTTTAAGATTTCATCTTATCCTAGTCAGAGTGGCTAAGAACAGACAAACAAACAAAATGATGATAAATGCTGGCATGGATGGGGAGAAGGGAGAACATTTGTCCACTTCTATTGGAAATGCATACTGATGCAGCCAGTATGAAAACAATAGAAACCTAGAAAAAATATCTACCACATGGTCCAGCTCTACCACTTTGGGTATATACCCAAATGACTCCATAGAGTCCTACTATAGAGATGTTTGCTCATCTATATCCACTACCTTATTCACAATAACTAGGAAATGGAAACAGCCTAGACATCTATCAACTGGTGAATGGATAAAGAGAATATAGTGTTTTTACACAACGAACTATTATTCATCCACTAAGAAAAATGAAATTATAAAATCACAAGTAAATGGATGGATCTGGAAACAATCATTCTACGTGAGATAACACAGAAGCAGAAAGACAAACATTACATATTTTCTCTCATTTGTGGGTATTAGCTTTAAAATACTCAACTGCTTTAGAAGTGTTAAAATGGAGTTACCTTATATCAGGCCAACAATGTTCCTACACATAATACTACAAAGAAACCAAAGTACCGAAGGAAAATACCTTTCCCGCATTCTCTTGGATCCCAAACATGTCCTCCATAGTCAATTTTAAAATTGGACAAATGTTCTCCCTTCTCCCCATCCATGCCAGCATTTATCATCATTTTGTTTGTTTGTCTGTTCTTAGCCACTCTGACTAGGATAAGATGAAATCTTAAACTACTTTTTATGTGCATTTGTATTAGACAGGCTAACAAATGAGAACTCAAGTGCCAGGGATAGATGACTTCTTATGGAGCTGTTGGCCAGTGAGGTCCCATAGGCCTCTAACATTACAGATTATTGCCAACATTGTCGGTTACCTTCCAGAACCTTATAGTAAGACTCTATTGAGTAACCCAACACATGCTTGAGTCATAGAACATGAAAAAAATCAGAGTGACAGAAGGCACTACGTGCACTATGAGGTTGGGTAAGTGATCACCAGTCCTACCTAGCTGTGAATTCTGTGAGCTGCAATAAGGATCAGCTTGGCAAAGCATGTCCACTGGTGGACTAGTGACACAAATAACTGTGGAAGTTACTAACAACCTTCTGGTTGGATTTAAGTCTGGCTGCATGAGATAAAGCCCATACCTATCCCCGTTAATTAGCCAAGAACCCATGGGTAGACAAATCCTAGGCTTTAGGGAAGAAACCACTATTATTATTCTGCTAAATGGACACAGTATTAAAACTCCTCTGAAGAGCTTATCATTATACCCATAGATCAATGAATCTTTCCATCCTATTTAGAGAATCTTCTAGTTTCAGTAGATGATGATTAACACAGAGCCTCACAACTAGCCGAGATAAAGAGAATAGGAGACTGCAGAATGCGTAACTTTAAATGGAACATGTATAATTCACCCCTTCCTCTCAAGGTTCAAGGATCATTGCAGAAGAAGGGGGAGTGGGAGAGTGGTAGAGCCAGCAAACGGATCTTCTGGATATGGCAGGGCAGCCGCAAATATGAACTCAGAGTTGATTGTGACAACATTAACAAGATCTGTGTAGCCCCAAACCAGACAAAATCCCAGGGGAGAGAGGGGAGTTGAGTATGAATCTCTTCCCTTAGCTGAGTTGCTTATTGGCAATTTTTAGTTGCTGGAAGAGTTCAATTTTAAGAGTATAGCCCCTGGTGAGTCAGTCATGTTCCAGTGGAAGGCCACACATCCATGCTTATTCATGCAGCACAAATTGGTCTTGATAGTTTTGTTTTGTTTTGTTTTTTTTAGGACTTAGAATTGGGTGGGTAGGGAAGAAGAGGATCTGGGAAGAGTTGGGAGAGGGATGGCTATGATCAAGACATGTGAAAAATTCTCAAAGAACTTATCAAAGTATTTTAAAATATAAAATTAGGTAAGTACTGAAGTTGCATATACGACAGGGTAGAAACAACACCAACTTCTAAAATTATTTGTCAAATACTGTTGTTTTGACTTTTGAAGTACAATAAAGAAAGACACAGCTAAAGGATTTTAAAATTGACTATGGAGGACATGTTTGGGATCCAAGAGAATGCGGGAAAGGTATTTTCCTTCGGTACTTTGGTTTCTTTGTAGTATTATGTGTAGAGTTTGATAAAATGATGGTCTCTAAACATGGAACTAAGATGGGTGATTTCTAACACCACCAATGACACTAAAAATGATGCATTAGAAACAAAATGATGTGAACATAGGTAAACTTGACAGAAACAAGGGAAAAAAGTAAGTACTCAGGAACAAAACCTATAAAGGATGTTAATGTATGACTATGGCTCTTCCATCCAAAAAGATGACAATAATTTAACAAAATTACAACAAAATTTAAAGATCTTCACTGGTTTTATTGTGGTCATGGAATCAGGAAACACTTTGGTCACTGATATGATGAAGAGTCCAATGAGCTATGTAGAAAGAGTGGATTTACTGAAGGCATAAAGAAAGCCCCAGACAAATGGCATACTGGCCATTTAAAGTCACTTTCATTGAAAGGAGGAGACATAGAGACAGAACAATAGAAAATTAAATGACTAGCAGAACAATAGAAAAGTAAGTGACTACCTTACAGCAAGCAATTTAGGTTCTTTGTCACATAAAGATTGTTGCCAAGAGACATACAGGGGTGATACACATGAGAACTCTCAGAGACTGTGACCACACAGGTCATAAGACCTGCACAGGTTCAAATCCCAACACTGATAAGTAGATACAAAGTCCCATCCCTGACCAAGAAGCTGATACCTGCTGGATAAGGAAAGCCTATTTTCTCAAATTGGCTGTCATAGTGTATGTCAGCCATATTTCAGGGCAGGCCCCATAGGCACGAGTAGTTGGTAGTTGGCCAATATGAAAATGACTCCATGGTTTTTGTTTGTTTGTTTGTTTGTTTTTGGTGTGTGTATGTGTATTCATGTCTTTTCTTTGGTTTAATATTTTTCTCTTATTGGTTTCTCTTTGTTTTGATTTTTTATTTTTGATAGAGAAAGAGAGAGAAAAAAACATGAAGTTGTGTAGGGGATGGAGACAATCCATGAGATTTTGGAAGAGAAAAGAATATGATCAAAATATATTGTGTAAAAATTGTTTTAAATAAAAAAGTGCTAAAAGATTGTATCTTAGGGATTTCATCATTCTCACAACTGAACCTGGCCCATTTGTAGGACTTGGCTCTTACTTCTGTCCTTACCAATAATTAGAATGTCAGACTAACGGGTTATTTTTAGCTTGGTGATAGGAATGTCAACACGCATGACTCAATTTTGATGTTCAGGCTGACCTATTGGGGTCCAAGGCCATGTCAAAATGATGGCCAATATTTCCAATTTATTGTTATCAAGATTGAAGCTTAGCTTTGCTTAATATACAAAATGGAACCCAGTCCCTCTGTAAGAGCAATGTACGCTCCTATCTGCTGAGCCTTCTTTCCAGCCCCACATCAAAGAGTTTTGGATCACAGTTGATCATAGGTAACTAGGAACACAGAAGCTTAAACCATAGCCAAGGGTGACCACTATCTTAGTGGTTTGCACACTTTCTCTTTGAAGTTCTAACAATATTTGCCTCACACATTTTGACATCATCAATTCTGTGCAAACAAATTTAAAGCTGTTGTCTTTGGAGGAGCATTGACCCCTTTGTCCTATGTAAGGCCCTCTTTGTCCTTGATAATGATCCCTCTTTACATTTTCCCCCATGATTTCCAGGTGGCCACTCCCATGTCTTGAGTAGAGCCAGCATGACCTCTCTTTTTAGTCTCCTTCCTTCAACTTGTGTGTGACCTAATCAACTCATGGCTCCATGAGTGGTGGGGCTGTGTCTTGATAAACCACTTATCCTACATCAAGAGTGGCTTTGACTTTCATTACAATCGTGGCATAAATGTTGAGAGAGCAACCAAACATTTTTAAAAATTGCATTTAAGGCCCACTCCATGAGATGGACATGAGATGCACATGCGAGAGTCCTGCTCAGGTTTAAACAGGCCAGAAGCCCAGCACTGAGAGGGGGAAGTGGCACAAAGTCCACCCTTAGCCCAGAAGCTATTTGCTAGGAAAGGGAAAAATCAGTTTTCTCTAATGGACTCTCACTGGGTATATCAACTGTACTCCAGGGTAAGGCCCACGCCCAGGAGTAGTTGGCCAACACAAAACAAACTCCATTTTTTTTGTTTTGTTATTTTTTTGTTGTATTTTGTTTCTTTTTAGTTTTGATTTTCACTTTTCTTTTGAGAGAGAAAGAGATAATGTAAGCATGAAAGCATGAAGTTGGGTGGGTACGGAGGAGGTAGGGAGGGTGGGAAGAGGGACTGGGGGAGCAGAAAGAATATGATAAACATACTGTATGAAAGCATTTTTAAATAAAAACTAATTTAAAAAAGAATGCATCAAACATACTGAGAAACCTTTCGTAAAGTTGAAAAATTATTGAATTGTCATAAATTCAGAATTATTGATTTAAAATGATTTCTTTAGGCAACATGAATTTGGATCGTGTTTAGTTTTCTAATTATGGCAGTGTTTTATTTGTTGGCTTAGAGCATTCACATTTAGGGTAATTATTGGTATTTAGACCAAATCTACTATGTTTGTGTTTCCTAATTATATTTGTTTCTTGTTTATTTTTGTCCCTCTCCTTTTTCCCCTGTTTTCTCTGGTTTAAATTGAGAACGTGATTATTCAATTTCCTTGCCTCTCATAAAATTTTAATTAGATTTTCTTAGGAAAGTAATTCCGAGGACAAGAGAGATAGCTCATCTGGTTAACACACTTGCCAGCAAGCCGGAAAACCTGAGTTTGCTCACTTGAAACAAATTCCAGAAAATCATCCTCTGACCTCCACACACACACATGTCTGCGCACATTTGTCCACATACATAAACAAATACAATGTAAAGAAATAAAAAGAAAACAATTATGGTCTCCAGAGGCATACATTTCAGCTAGTTTGTTGACTGATGAAATGTGAGCAGCAATGCCCCACTTCCCATGGGGAGCAGAAGTCTTACATGAGATGGTTTATTATAACACAACAATATGCCTGCTCTTCCTTACTCTCCATTAAGGCCCCCTTTAATCCATTTCACTAATATATTTGATATATTTTGATTATTCCTTTTAGAAAGTTATTTTTAAAAAAAGAAAAGAATAACGCACAACATCTTCCCTTCCTTTATTGAGCTCTTCTCTTCTTCACATAGATTCTGGATCTCATCGATCTTATTTTCCTTTTCCTTAGGCAGAGGAGCTTCTCTTTAATGCTTCCCAGAAGACAAAGCTTCTGGTGAAGTTTCAGCTTTTCAGAAACTTTCAAATTACCGGTCTTTCAATTTTAAGGGATAATTTCATCGGCGCTAGAATTTAAAGATTTGCTTGGTTTTCATTCACAACTTCAAGTATTTCACCCTCCCCTATCTTGGTTGCATGTTCTGAGGTAATTCTGACCCCTGTTCTCCTGGTCAGGTTCCCTCTTTAATGACAGGATATATCCTTGATATGGGTGGTGTTTTGAGTGAGAAATGCTCCCCACAGACTTGTGTATTTGAACCCTGGTCTCCTGTTGGTGGCACTGTTTGGGGGAGGTTTAGGAGGTGCAGCCTTGTCAGAGCAAGCACATCACTGGACTTGGGTTTTGAGAATTTAAAAATTCCTGCCATTTCCAGTTTGCTCTTTCTGCTTCATGCTTGTGGTTCAAACCGTGAGCTCTCGGCTTTCTACCCTGGTCTGCTGCTGGCTGCCTTGCTTCCCTGCCACGATAGACTCTTATCCCTCCTGGGACTGAAAGCCAGAAAAAACCCTTTCGTCTCTAAGTTGCCTTGGTCATAATATTTTATCACAGCGATAGAAAAGTAGTTAATACAATATGGAACAATGAAAATGGTGCTTTACTTATATGATTTTCTTCTGACAAAGCCATTGCCCTAGAATGGGGGGAAAACTCATCAGGCAAATTCCAGTAGAGGGATCTGAACAACTGTCCTCAAAACTACCCAAGTCATCAAAGAGAAAGATTATAAGGAAACATGACACCCAAGTGTAATATGGCCTTTTATTCTGTTGCTGTCACAAAATATTATCAATAGAAAAGCTGATTGCTGATAGAAATGAGGTTCATTCATCACAGGGTTTCATGCATTCAAGAGTATGGCACAGCGTCTGAGCAGCCTTTAATGGGGTCTGCTTGGTGGGTGGCACCACAATGGAGGGAACACAGGAGAGAGAGCGTGGTGAGACAGAAAGCCAGAGGCAGGAGCCAGACTCACTGCTGTGTCACTTTCAGATCAACTAATCAGGATTTTAGAGCTCCATTCACTGAGGGTAGGGCTCTCAGGGGATCAAATCATTATCCAGTACTGTCACCTTATGGAGACTCAGCATCTCTACACAAAGGAGCAAGATTCTAGTATATGACCCTTTAGAGACAAACCTTACCACATCCATAGCTAATCCTTGAAGAGGGTTCAGTGACAATAAAAGGGCCTTTGACAAAAACTAATAACTGACTAAACAGTAGACAGTAGATGTTATAAAAATAAACGTCAATACTAGTTATTGATGTTATAATTAATGGTTCATGAATTATGGCTGCAATGAGAATGTAAGATACTAACAGCAGAGAAAACTGAGAGCGGGTATACGAAGCTTTTCCGCCTGATTTTTCTATTTTTTCTTTGATTCCAAAACAAAGAAAAGCCCTTTAAAAGTGAGTCAATGGAAGGGCATAGCAGTGGGTGAAGTACAGAGAAATCTTGCTGGCAGTGGTACATTAGAACTAAGAAAAAGAATGAGGGAGCATTGGCCAAGAGAGCCAGCTGCAGATCAGAGAGGTGGTAGGTGCAGATGTTCAGGGATGGAAGGTCCTGAGGAGGAGCTTGAGGGAGAAGCAGCTCCTGGATCACCAGCCAGTTCTTTTCTACTGTGAGCCATGAAGCAGGGATAGCAGGCTGGAGGGCTGTCCAAACCGCACTGAGAACCTTCTGGACAAGGGGAAGCCACCGGAGACTTCCTCCAGAGCAGTGGCATGGCCAGCCTTGCGGTTTTGCAGTATTACCCTTAAGGTTTTTAAGGAAGCAAAGGGCTTTGTTTGCCTCTGTTTTCACACTGTGTCCTCTTTCTGCCTTTAGGGAAGGATGGGGCTAACACTGGGGTACCCACTGCTGGTAACAATGTTGAAAGAAGCTCCTCAGCCCAGTCCACCTCCCCTCCTCATTCTTGCTTGAGAAAGACTGTCCCATCACCCAAAGGCTACGAATGGACCCAATCAGGAGGTTAAAAAGCTCACCCTGCTCAGATCTCAATCCCCTCCGGCCTCCACTGGTGTCTCAAGCTTGCCTGCTAATTACCCGGGGCTTTGGAAAGTAGGCTGGAGCCTTCTCTCCTTCAGACATGATTTTCAGTAATTAGTAATCAATTACCACTCTGCTCCTGAGACAAGTGTGATTCCTTTTCCATGATGTGTTCTTCTCAGCAAAGCTGTGCTGACAGGCAGTTGAGTCATGCCTTTCTCAAGCCCGCCAAAAGCCACACACTAAACAAAGTGGGAGAAAGCGGAGAAAATGAAGCGATACACACTGGATAACAGATAATTAGATAATTACCCCTAGCTGAAAGCACACCTTGCATTCAAAATGAAGAGATTTGGCAAAAAGAGTGCTGATGTCAGTTAGTGGGTAATTTTCTTTCAGAGAAGCGCAGAGTGGGGAGGGTTGAGTCATCTCCCTTCCTGCTCGGCCTCATCATTTGTAGTTAGCATTTTCCCCCATAATCCGAACTGTATGCTATTACCAAAAAGAATATTTTGAAATACCATGCCACCGTTACAAAACAGACACAGTGTGTGTGAGAGGAGCTGATGGTGAATTCAGGTGTGCAAGCCCTGTATTTTCAGTCTGACCACTCCTCCCACCTCAGCTACCTCAGATGTGATACTCCAGCAATACTGAGCTGCGTTTGGGCCCCCAAGTTCAGTGTTGTGTTGTCAAAAATCCCTGACCTCTGCCTTCTAACCTGTCAAGTGACTGACTACCTGCTTTCTGGCAGTCCAGTCCCCATCATTGCTAAAGTAAAATCTGTCTCTTACGACACTCTGCTCTTCCCAGATCACACTACTCGACTCTTCTCCACAATCTATTCCTTAAACGCAGCCTCTTAAGTGCTGGCCCCTGGGCTCAGTTGAGACAGGTCCTGGAGGGTGGAGCTTTGGGGGCACAGGATATAGTCCCCTGCCTTGCTGTCAGGACCTTCTGGAACTGACCAAGCCTCATGCTCCTGGACCAAAGTGTAGCAGCCAGGGCTCAATGGCTGTCTACTTTTCCAGCATGAGAATGGTCTGTACCAGGAACTACCAGCCCACATGTCATCAGGATGAGCAGCCATGGGGATAGAGAAAGGAGGTTTTTATCAGGAAAAAGTGGAAATAATAGGAGAATGAATGCCGAGGGTCATTCTCTCTACTAAGGTCAAATTTAGTAGAGCGAAAGAAGTGAGGATTAGAACACATACAGTCTTGGAAAACATCAGGCAAGCCCAATGAAACTAAAACTGTGTTTTCTAGAAATAAAATAGATACAACTAAGAAGACAAACCCAATCTAAAGAGACTGACTGATGTTATAGAACACAGAGGATCATGGGGCCACTGTGAACAAGGGCACATCAGCAACTGGATAAATGGGATGCATTGACACTCTTTTGTTTTTTACATTTATGTTAGTTTTTAATGAATGAGCAATGTGAGAGGAAAACTAAAACTAAAATTGCCATATGGGCTGGTTAAAGTGTCTCTCAGGCTCTGTGGTGGGGTGTTCCAGGAGAACTGGACACTGCCATTTTAGAGGGTGCCAAGTTCAAGGTCAGGGCTAAGAGACAGGCATCAAGTATAGGGATCAGAGGCAAATGGCAGAGGAATATTAGGGTTGAAGGAAAGGAAAGGAAAGATGGGGTTAGAAATAAGCAAAGGTAACCTGATTATCAGAAGTCAGGCTATACCTACATCTATAAAGGAAAGATATCCTGGATATCTACAGCTGTGGGGAGAAAGATATCCTCACTGTTGGGAAGTCTGGCTATACCTGAAGCTATGGAGGAAAGGCATTCTGGACACCTACAGCTGTGAAGGGAAGATATCCTGGATACTTACAGCTGTGAGGAGAAAACAATCCTAACTGTCAGGAAGTTTTTTGTTGTTGTACTATAATGTCTAATTCAATGAACAGAGGAGTTTAATTTGGCCCTTGGTTCCAGATGAATACAGGACCACCATGAATGTGAAATGGCAACAACTGCTCAGATATGACACCTAAAGCAGGAAGCTAAGAGCTCTCATCCTTAACTACATCATGAATCAGAGAGTAAGAACTGGAAATGGTGTATGGATATAAATTTTCAAAACCTATCAGTAGTGGCATATTTCCTTCAGCAGGGCAGCATTTCCTAAATCTTCCCAAATGGTACCACCAACTTTGTAAGATTGATTTCTCTGACTACAAGCCTACATGCTTGTGTTCTGTTACATAAACCAATTCATGATTAAGAAAAACTCTGTAAGTAAGCTGTTAGATGCCTCAACACCTGTGTTACAGGAATGAATACTTACAAGAGAGAGAGAAAAAATAAATAAATAAGCAAAGGGTACAAGTGTGAGGCTTCTGGCATTAGCAGTGGGGTGAGTTCCCACCAGCAGTCTGGAAATGCAGACTGGGCTCAGGGTCATCCTCTTTTTCTAGGCTTCGTTGGTGCACATTGCTCACAGACCCCGGTGTCCATGAACCTCACTTTCCCACCATCACTCACTGGCACATTTGTTCCCTTCTGCTGTCTGCACCCATTGGCTTCTAAAGTCCATGGTATTTCCAGACTAACAGGGATGCACTAAGTACTGTTTGGAGGTGGCAGTAAGTTGGACTGAGAGAGAATATTAGGAATCCCAGTTACTTATTCTCTTTACTTGGATCTCAAGCCTGGCATTGTCTGCCCTCTAAGATTGGACAAGTTTCATGTTCCAATCCCAAGGTAAGGGTCATCTCTGCCCAAGCTCACCCATTCTCTATCACACAGAGACCTGCTTCTTTCCCCCTGATTGTGGGATGAAATGATAGCACAAGATGACTCATCTAATTTTTCATAATCACGTCAATATGGAAGGACTCCTGAGCTAAGTAACCAAAACTTCCTATTGATATATTAAGAATTACTGGATAGCAAGATGATCTATTTATAGCTTTTGGAGGAAGTATCAAATTGCTTTCTAATATGATTGTGTTATTTTTTATTCTAACTTCCAGTGTATCTGCATCTTTAGCCAACCATTTAAGAAAAGTTGTTAAGACTATCCTAGTAGTTATGTGTAGCTTAAGTTTTCTTCAGTCCTGCCCAGCACCACCGACCCTGCAACTACTTATAAAAAAACACTCAGAAGCTTATATTAATTAAACTGCTCGGCCATTAGCTCAGGCCTACCACTGACTAGCTCTTACACTTAAACTCAGCCCATTTCTGTTAATCTACATGTCGCCATGTGTTTTGTGGCTTTACCTGTTGCCTTTACATGCTGCTCCCTGGATGACAGAATGGTGTCTCCTCACTCAGCCTTCCTGTTCTCCTCTCTGCTTGTCCTGCCTGACTGGCTACTGGCCAATCAACATTTTATTTATACAGGGCGATATCCACAGCAGATATGAAATATAATTGTGATTTTGATGTATGTTTCCCAAAGGAGTAATGATGATAAACAGCTGTTATGTGTCCCTTGTCACTAGTGTGCCTTTGGAGAAATTTCCACTCAAATGTATCGATCATTTAAAAAGTTGACTCTTTTAAAAAATATTAAACTATCTATCTATCTATCTATCTATCTATCTATCTATCTATCTATCTATCTACATAACTATTTTGTATGTTCAGCATGGCATGAATTTGGGGGTCAGATTATCTATATGCCAACATCACATTTATAATTTTGAAAGGAATTACACAAACTCTGTAAAACTCTATGTGAGCATTGCAACTTGTACTTCTCTGCTCTCTCAACAGCCTCTCTGTATATATATAGTGCTTAGGTTTTCTGTTTTCCTCCTCCTCTTCCTCCTCCTTCCTTTTTCTCCTCCTTCCTCCCCCTCCTCTTCTTCAGATAGAGTCTCCCTGTATAGCCAAGGTTGGCCTCAAATTTATGATTCATTCTCCTGCCTCAGTCTCCCCAGTCCACCACAGCTAATGTCTTAGCTTTCTTTTAACAAGTTTTCACAGTACAAGTCTAACACTTTCTGATCAAATTTAATCATAAGTATTTTCTAGTTAGTGATACTTATTTTTCCACTTTTAGATTATGCATTCCCAGTGCATAGAAATGCAATTATCATTTTACCTTGCAACTATAATGAATTTATTATTGTCAACACATGTGTGTATGTGCATGTGAATACCAGTATATGTGTGTATACATATGTCCATGTGTGTGCATGAGTGTGTGTGTGTGTGTGTGTGTGTGTGTGTGTATTCTTTAAGGTTTTCTGTAGAAATCATGCCATCTGCAAACAATTTTGTCTTCTTTTGGGATCTGAATTTTTTTGCTTCTTTTTCTTGCATAAGGCCGCCTGCTAGGAACTCTAGTTCAGCATTGGCTAGCAGCAATAAGAGGGACCTCCATCCTCAGAGGTCAGACACTTAGGACTGGGGTCAGGGAGAAAGCCTCCACCCTCTTTCACCATAGGTATGATCTTCTCTGTGAGCTTTTCACAGATGCATTTTATTAGGTTGAAGCAGTTCCTTGGTAATCCCAGTTTGCTGAGTGTTTTTATCATGACAGCTTATTGGCTGTTGTCAAATGTTCAATCTGCATCAATTAAGACGATCGTGGAAGGCTTCCTTTCTCTTTTATGTTGCTAATATGTTGGACCAATATATTCCGTTGCCGGAATAACTCATTCTTATCGTGGAGTAGCGTCTTTTAGCAGGCTGCTGGATTTGGTTTGTAGTGTTGTTAGCATTGACATGCATGGACTCAGGTAGAACATATCTGTGAAGGAGAACTGAGGAGGGAGCATGTGAGGGGAAGACAGTTCTGAGAAAGCCACAGCTGGGATGATGGTGAGACCTCCAAACAAATGGCGCCCATCTGACAGACTCACATCAAACACATGTCCAGATCAGTACCCATTTGGTCCTTTCACAGAAAGTGGGATCCCAGCTAGGGTACTCTGCTTGCTCCGAGACTTTGTCCTTGAAAGCCAGCAGGCTGTGCTTGCCAAGGCAGGTTGTTTTGGACAGTTCAGTGGCTTATGGGTATGAACTACCATAGATGGACAGGAGTGAGGATGAGGAGCAGTAATGATGATTCAGATGTCAGCTGCCACTCCTATGATTCCTTGTGAAAGCATCCTCTCAGCAACCAGAGCTGATCCTCAGGGGCATTCTTGGATGATCCACCATGTCAAGAACAGGCCTTGGAGCAGGTCTATAGTTCCCTCCAGGCCAGATTCCAGATTTTCTCTGAATCTGATGGGCCAAGGCATGGAGGCTCATTGCTTATCCAAGAACGTCTTTATGAGTCTCTTGCTTTGAGTGCTGGCAGATGTAATTTGTTGCCTTTATTATCTTGTAAAGATGTTAATCTCCCAACCACAGCGAGGGGTTGCTTCTGTGATTGATTCTGTTTTACCACTTGACATGTTAAAGGGCCTTCAAAGTCTCGATGCCACCTTGCCAAGGTTCCTGCATTCCTCACCCATCCTAGGGAAAGTGAAGAGAACAAAACTGTACGCAAAGCACCTTGTCACACTCTTGCCCTGGGCATCCACTGTGAGTCATGCTGTGAAGGATGGGAAAGCATCCAGATACTTCATCAGCTTATGTCTGGGCTCTACAGAAAGATCTAGAATCCACAGGGATCTCACTGAGCTGGTGCTGTGATGATGGTCCTGGTCTGATATAAGACTTAGTCCAAACTGTCCGTGGAAACCCATGGGGGATACAACTAGGACCTTTCCACTTCATGCCTTCCCACACAACTCAGTGAAGGCCAGCCTTATTGGTCCTGTGTTTATGATCTACCTTCTCCTAGCCATCAATAGTTTTCCTTTAATGTTCCGCCTACATTTGTGTTACCATGGTGGTAACTGCTTACAGACCATTTAGCAAGCACTGGCTTCAGACATCTTTATATGGTCATCCTCTCTGAGGGTTCTGTCAATTTTTCACAAGTAGAGTTTTGCATAACACACCTGCTCCTTGAGCTTTGACTCTGATCTGTCTCCTTTAATCCTTTTAAAACAGGTTGGAAAATATTCATTCAGTTAGACCCTTATCGTGCACACATGCCTTGATTTGGGGGACATTAGAGGTCAGGCCCTGAGCCTGATAGCCTGAAGATATGGTAAGCAAGAAAGCAGAGCCAGTTGGCTACACTGATTCTTTCCAGGGTCCAAACACCTTCTGTCTGCTACTGTGTCCATAGCATTTGCAAGTATGCCTGAGCATAGAGCAAATATGTGAAGGAAGATGAAGATAGGAAGACTACCTGGAGTACACTCCTGTGTGGGACAAAGCTGACCTAAGACTAGGAGGCTGAGGGCAGAGAGATCTCTGCAGTGGGCAGCTTGCAGGTATAATCATGTATCACTGCTGGAACATGAGCCCTGGGATCCTGATCACTGTGTTTGCCATTTCTTTCTGTTGTACCTTTAGTCCTTCCTGGAACTTCATTATGTGATTCAGACACTATCTTAGGAGAAAAAAATCAACTAGAAACAAAGGGGTATTGTGTAAGGCTTCTAAGCCTTTCCTTCCAAGTTATGGTGCTTTCATTTTTTTTTTATTTTTTTATTAAGAGATTTTCTATTCGTTTTACATATCAACCCCAGATTCCCCTGTCCTCCCTCCTCCCACCCCCCAGCCTTTACTTCAAACCCACCCCCATTCCCACCTCCTCCAAGGCAAGGTCTCCCCTGGGGAGTTGGCAGAGCCTGGTACATTCAGTTGAGGCAGGTCCAAGCCCCTCCTCCCTGCACCAAGGCTGTGCAAAGTGCTTCCATTTTTACAGCA
The DNA here is from genome assembly GCA_902168425.1 of Peromyscus attwateri. Lineage (NCBI taxonomy): Eukaryota > Metazoa > Chordata > Mammalia > Rodentia > Cricetidae > Peromyscus > Peromyscus attwateri. Next base: position 89,274 of record CABHPP010000061.1, on the reverse strand, counting down.
CTGCCACACATAGATGCTCACGCACACCTCCATGGCACCGAATCAAAGGACTCGGCTGACTCACGAGTTAGCTGCACCTGCTGTTAGCTCACTCACATGGTACTCTGTAGCTGAGAGGACATGCTGGCCAGGCCCTGCTCAGAGTTTAGAAATGGGAGCATGAACACGTGGAGTTTGGGTTGGTTGTACTGCAATGCCAGTGTTTCCCCACTTCCATTCTGGGGATTTCAAGTCTAAGTTCTTTGCTTTACAGTAATGGAAAAGAATAACCAAGCAACCCTTCTGTTTTTCATGTTTAGTAAAATATTCAAGAAATCATCTGGCACATTCAAAACTTTCTATAAAGTGGGCTTTGGACGAGGTGGTCCTCCGACAGTATGCTGGCTAACATGAGTGTTTGGGGTCATGCTGAAATTAGGCTGGGCTAACCTGTGCTTTTATGTAGGCTATGTGTTTTAAAAGCATTTTCAATTTATAATGTTTCATATTTTCCCAGTTTTCATGTGTGTGTGTGTGTGTGTGTGTGTGTGTGTGTGTGTGTGTGTGTGTATCTGTGAGGGACCAAGCAAGAGAGGAACATAGCCATTAAATAGGGCATGCACAGAGGTTGAGGAGACAAAGCATTCTTTTATTCTTGGCCCATTCAGGTTCATGTCCCTTCTGAAACTGTATGGATGGGAGTGAGGGGGGAAGAATGGAGGAAATGGGAGGTGGGTGAGAGAGCTCGAGGCACTTAATTTCAAATCAGATGAAAACCAGGAGTTTGTCTCTTCCCTGGAGGTTTTAATAATGCATCATCCTTGTGAGAGTTTTTTTGTGCGATAAGAAGACTGATAGTCATGTTTTAAAATACAGCCAGTGATCTCAAACCTGGGAGGGGGGAGTGTCCAACCACATCAGCTTTGTAGATGAAAGAAGGCAGAGATGCATATCTCAGGAGGAGCACTCCAGAGCCCTCCCCTTTGTCTTCTGTCTCTTTCTCTCCTAAGTTTCAATGTTTGACAAAATTACTTTGTAAGGCCAAGTTAATCTGTGGGTCCTCCTCTACAGAAAGAGGAAGATAATATCTAACAAATGATTGCATCATTGTCACTGAAACAAAGGAAGGCATTTAGATTAAAGAATGTTATACCTCAATTCTATCGCTTTTAGTTACTTAATGTTTTTCTATCTATATTTTCTTTTTCAAGTTTCTAAGTCATTATATGCTACTTTTCTTAGGCAAGTCTTTTATAAATATTGTACTTTTAAAGCCCAATTAAATGTTTTTATCTAACAGTTCTTAAAGAGTATATTTTTGAAATACCAAGCTGAGTGTGTGTGTGTGTGTGTGTGTGTGTGTGTGTGTGTGTGTGTATTTAGTGGGGTCCTAGTTTCTTTTCTATTACCATGATAAATACCACAATCAGAAGCAACTTGGAGAAAAAAAGGATTTATTTCATCTCTTAGCCTACATTCCATCATGAGGGAAGTCAGGGCAGGGACTTGAGGCAGGAACCTGGAGGCAGGAACTGAAGCAGAGAACAGGAGGAATGTGGCTTTACAGGCTTGTTTCTCATGGCTTGCTCAGCAGCTTATTTTTTTTCTCACCTGCCCAGGGCATAATACCACCCACAGTGGGCTTGGGCTTGGCCCTCCCACATCAATCATTAATCAGAAAAAAGTTCTCAGAGACTTGCCTATGGGTCAATCTGACGGAGGCATTTTCTCAATTAAGGATCTCTCTTCCCAGATGACTCTAGCTTGTGTCAAGCTGACCAAAAATTAACCAGCACAAGAAATATACTTAAAGTAAGTAAATTGAAAATTATCGTCTTTCCTCTTCTGCCTCTCTTCCAAGTCCTACTTCCCTTTTCCCTCTCTCCTTTTGTTCTTTGATCCCCCATCCTGTCTTCCTGTTCTAACACTTGTGTGGCTCTTGCAGGGCATGTGGATGTTCCAAGGGCTTCCCAGATCATTTAATCCTGATCTCCAGCTGTGGTGGTATTGTGTTCCCCAAAATATTGTGCACCCTAATAAACTTATCTGGGGTCAAAGAACAGAACAGCCACTAGATATAGAGGGCAGAAAATGGTGGCACACACGCCTTTAATCCTAGCATTCCAGAGGCAGAGATCCGCCTGGATCTCTGTGAGTTCAAGGCCACACTGGAAACAGCCAGGCATGGTGACACATGCCTTTAATGTCAGGAAGTGATGGCAGAAAGCAGAAAGGTATATAAGGCGTGAAAGCCAGGAACTAGGCTGGTTAAGCTTTTAGGCTTTTGAGCAGCAGTTCCGCTGAGACCCATTCGGATGAGGACACAGAGGCTTCCAGTCTGAGGAAACAGGATCAGCTGAGGAACTGGCGAGGTGAGGTAGCTGTGGCTTGTTCTGTTTCTCTGATCTTCCAGTGTTCACCCCAATACCTGGCTCCAGGTTTGTTTTTATTAATAAGACTCTGTAAGATTCATGCTACATCCAGCTCTTGAGGGAGAGGTGCTGCCAACCATTTCTCTCCTGCAGATGAGGAAACATGGCAGAGAGAGCTGTGGGCAACCTGTCACAATCCCTGGAGCCCGTGGGGGCCACACAAAGAGCATTCCAGCATCCTAGCTCTCAATAGCACTGTTTCAATAACCAGATACAGACACTTGGTCCAGGAGACAGATGTCAGAGAGGATCCTGGGAAGAAGGTTAGCAGGTTCTAGCTCTATGCTACAAAGGCTTCTGGGCCAGAAGCACTCCTGACCCAGAGTTCTCATTTGCAGCCAGGGAAGGCTACAGAAGGCTCAGAGATCTCGACACAGCTAGCAGCCAAAAGAGCAGAAGGGTCCTTGAGGTCATACCTGGTTTGAGGTGGGGAGCCTGTGCTTGTCCAGGACAGGTAAACCCTGAGGGAATTAGGCTGAAGTTGTTATGTTTGCTTGCTGTCTATATAGCCATTTATATAAAGACCTGGTGAAATAGCCAGGCTCTAGTCTCTGTACTTGGCCGGTTCCAGGATCAGCCAGCCTTTAATGGCTCCAAGGTGGTTTTCCTTGACCTTTCTTTTAACTTCGAATTCTTGTAGATTGGGAACAGCATAGAAAGGGCAGTGCCTGTCACACACACAAGAGACTCCATCTTCATTGCAGGCCAGATCTTCAGCTGTGTTCTCTGCCTTGCCTAACAAAACCACCCTCCTTCTGCATGGCCTTCCCGCAGACCCCAGTGATGACCACCCCTTCCCTTGGTCTCCACTCCTTGCCAGGCTCTAGCCTGCTCACCTGCCTTCTGTAGACAGATTTCCCCCGTCTTACTCTCCATTCCTGCGTCAGCTGTGTATGCTTAGATGCCAGGGGCTGGCTGGAGCTCAGGAAGTGAGCTCCTTCCTGGAGCAAGAGCCGCAGGAGTGAAACTGCTCCGGACTCCCGTGCCTTCGCGGCTCAAGTCTCACATTCTCCTTTGAGGGAAACCGAAGGAACTACAATTGCTGTTCCCCAAGACCGCTCAGCCAGAGACGTTACCCCACCAACCTTCCTCCACTTCAGTGCGAATTAGTTGACTATCAAGGAATTAAGACTCATCCCAGAGAGGTCTTGCCCCTTCCCAGGGAGGAAGATATGCTACATGTGAGAGGAGCAAAGAGAATAGACGATCCTTGTTGAGTTTCCCCACACTCTGCTACTGTTAACTCAGGCCCCTGCTGCCCAGTCTTCTCTCTACCTGGCTGCCTAACCCTTTCTTTTTCCAAAGGGTACAAGTAGAAAGTCCACCTGTGGTCTCACTCTGAAGACTCGTGCAACTGTGATTAAATGAATTTGGAATGTTTCTTAATTGTCGTCTTTGTTATAGGGGCTTGAACATGACCCTTTATGAGTCGTGTAAAGGAACACCCCCAAATTCTATCCCAGGAGCTCACTCCGTGGGAAGACCTTGCAGACACATAGTAATTATTGGGAGCTGATGACTGAATGGCTGACAACACAGGATCCCAGCATCCTGTCTTGCTCCGGGTGTCAGGCTGAGGGGGCGGCTGCTTCCTGGACTTGGGGTTTCTGCAATGCCTCGGGGCTTCGCTGTCTGCTCATTCATCCCTCCAACATCTGTGTAACCAATTTCCTTTGTGAAATCTCCCCTGCCTAATTGCCTGCTTGGTGTGCTTTTAGACAAGTCAGCAAGTAACGAAGTCAGAGAGGGGAGGGGGGAGAGGGGAAGGGGCAGAGTGGGTGAACTGGGTCACGTTCACTCTAGGGCTTTAGGTTTGGCTGTTGAAACAATGAGGTCAGAAGCTCAAAATGATGGTTTTTAACAGTCTGGAACACCTGGGAGAACGAAACATGTTTTTTTGTTTGTTTGTTTGTTTTGGTTTTTTTCTTGTTCATACAACATTCGCTTCTGACACTAGATATGGTGGAGGCCTTTCTAGAACCCCTACCAAGCAATGCTGCAGCAGATTCTTTAGGGGTGCCAGTTGATACCCTCTATATTGTTCTACTTTGACATCTACTGGAAGGTCTGAGTCCTAAGAGACTGCCCTATTTCAGACTCCACTCATGTTTGAGTATGCAGAGCTTATGACGAACTCGTTACAGATGGAGAGCCCTTTAACCTCCACCCCAAGCTTGATTAACTGACTACATACATAGTTGTTACAGACACCCAGGATCCTTTCACTCCTGTTTACTGGTTTATCTTAAAGGCTATCACTACTGAAGATATATATATATATATATATATATATATATATATATATATAAAATCATTATATGTAATGATTTTATTAAAGATTAAAGCAAATTTGCACAATAATGGGACAAATGTTTTTATTGGTTTTCATAAAAATAATTGAATTTTCATGGAGTATTTAATATTATAGGACATAGAGCATCTTTGTTTTTTCCCAAACTGATCAGTATTTTGATTTATAATTACTAGAGCTGAGACAATCACCTATCATAAGTATACAAATCGCTAGATGTTTCATTAGAGCCATTTCAGATAATATTAAGAATTTTGTCCTACTCTCAACTCAAAATGTGTTCAACATTTTAAAAAATTAAACTCAAGTCAGCAACTCAAAACAGCAATTTGTAAAATCAAATACTCATACTATCCAGTCTAAGGATGTACTGATTTGATAATTATAGTCTGAGGACTGATGGTAGTAAAATGTTTCCACAACTAAACCACTGTGTTTTTGGTCATTTCATAGTCAAAACCTTTTTTATTGTGGCCAATTTTTTTCTGACTCCCTATATTCCCTATGTAACCCCATACGGTGTCAAAAGGTATGATGTAAAAGGCACACCTGAATGCCATCTCATCAGTATGCCAAAGACACTCTGACCACTCTACAGCTTTCAAAGATTTTAGTATCTGTGTATTACACATTTCAAAAGAGAACATTTCTTTTAGCTAGAAATGTTACAATGGTATGAAGAAGGTCTAATGTAATATGAAAGATGGAGAATAGCTGAAAGTCCATAAGATAAAAGCCCAAGACATGCTGGAGAGATAGCTCAGTGGTTAAGAGCACTGACTGCTCTTCCAGAGGACCCCGGTTCAATTCCCAGCACCCAGTTCCAGGGGATCCTCTTGCACAGACATATGTGCAGGCACAACACCAATGTACATGAAATAAAAATAAATTAAAAAAAAAAACAAGTCCAAGACACATGCCTTGTACAGCTGACCCTAAGTACAGCATGACTATCTCTTGGCATGGTGTAGGACATAGCACAAGAGCTCTGTCTAGCACTGATAATTAAACCCATTTTGCTGGAGACTGATCTATTGAAGGCCTTCTTCCATTGTCAGCGAAAGACAAGAGACAGGATTTCCTTCCACTGTCTTTAGACAGATGGTGCCAGACTTGAGTTGACTAGAGGACACCGATTGGCATCTCCTAGAGAATCTTCTATGCAGATTCTACATTTCTACATAAATAGTTTCCATCTTTAAGAACAAAGGCACCTTGTCCAGAGATAACCTCTGTTTTAGTCTTTCAGTGTTTACTCACCATCTTCGACTAACCACATACCCAGATAACTCATCACACACCAAAACCAGTCTCAAGCATAAGAAATCTGGTCTCCCTGATGATAACTCAAGTAGATGGATGAAAACTCTATAGCAAAGATTGTTGGAGTAAAGAAATTGTAAGTTTTTTTTTGTTGAAAATCTATGAGATTGCTGGGGGTAGTGGCTTGTACTTATAGCTGTAGAGTTTAAGAGTCTGAAGCATGGAGATTGCTTCAAGTTTGAGACCAGATTGGGATACATAGTGAGACTGAGTCTCAAGTAAACAAACCAACAAACCCAGAAAAAGAGAGATGAAAAGGAAAACAAAGACAGAAAATCTGTGAAGTACATTGTCAATTACCAATCTAAAGTATGAGACGATGGTATTTTTTTTCCATTGAAGTTTCAAGTTCTCAAAACTTAGCTTAATAACAATATTGTTTTGAATTTGGTAAGAAAGATGTTTAATTAATTTCAACTTTATGTTTGTATACTTCTCAATTATTTTACATATTGCACCAGATTTTCAGAACCTGGTAAACTGATAGATATTGTTCTGCTAACACTAATAATACTAGTGCATAATCTTTAGACGTTGATTGATGACTGTTTCTGGGAAATTATCATTGAATATGCTAAGTACCCAGCGTACCCACAGCCATGGAACACAAGGGCTGGAATGTGCAGTTACCATGAACACATGGAGTTAACCACAGATGGAAGCTCTCCATGCTCTCCAGAAGTTTTGTTCTCTTGGGGGTTCTTAAGTTCAGCAGTTTTACTGCTGTTCTCCACAGGTCTGTATTTACTCATTTAGTAACTACAAAAGATACTGTAATTTTGCTTCAGTTTGTATTTTTTAGTAAGGGTTAACCTTTTTGAAATGTTGCTTATTGCAGAGCTCTCTTTCCAGATGTATGGAAGAAAGCACAATGGATGCCTGCTTTGATGCATGCTGATCTTAGATATGTCTGTAACAAGACCATCGTTTTATTTTACATTAACCCACCAGACAAACCTTTATGTAAAATTATAACTATGTGGGCACCCCCTAGCAAGTAAGAGATAAAACAGAGCTACTTATTAAGTAAACTAATAAACTTTCAATTGAGTTGCCAAGAAGTTTGAAATTAAAAATAAATGGCCACAATCAGAGATTTATGGGAAAGCTGTTAGGATTGTGAGAACTAAGAAAATGTGCCAAGGACTCAAGAGAAGGGTGGCCAAATAATTAAACATGGAAATGATAACAGAAATATCAATTTACATGTAGAAGCAAAATGTTCAAGAAAAAGAAAGTTGGAAGAAGGCAAAGATCATGGTATAGAAAGAATAATACAATTCCAAATTATGACTGTCATCCTAGTTAGCCCATGGTTATTATCTCACAGCACCCTGACACATGACCTAGAGGCAATTACCCTTCGGAGGCATCTAACACATAGTTCTCAAATAATGCCATGGTTTTCTAGTATTTTAACCTTTCACCCTGTAACCAGGCTCTGTGGGTGATTAATAACTTGCATTTGGGGAGAGGAGTCCCTTAGTCCACTCAGATGAAGTGGCTCATAAATAACAATTACGTTTATGTAGGCCTGGATGCTAGGGAGTTAAAGATCAAGATGCCTATAGATTTAGGGGCTGGGAAGGGCTGGTGTCCTGGCTCAGGATGACACTATCTCATTGTCATCACAGGCTAGAAGGAACAAAGCAGCTTTCTGTCTCTTGTACAGGGGCACTATCCCTTTCTAAGGTCTCTACCCTCGTCATAATGGACTCTTAGAGATTTCTCCTAATACCATCACACTGGGGTTGAGTCTCAGCTGAGTTGTGGAGGAGCAAAAAGAGTCTGTAGCAAGATCCACATAATTCACAATTTCTTCAAGTAATATGTTCCCTAAGGTGGGAGAAAGAGAAAACAGGAAATACTGTTGTAACACGAATCTTAAAAGGTCTTATTAATAAAAATAAACCTGGGGCCAGGTATTGGGGTGAGTACTGAAAGATCAGAGAAATAGAACCAGCCACAGCCACCTTACCTCACCAATTCCTCAGCTGATCCTGTCTCTTCAGACTGGAAGCCTCTGAGCCCTTATCCAGAATGAATCTCAGTGGAACTGCTGCTAGAAACCTAAAAGCTTAACCAGGATAGTTCCTGGTTTTCATGCCTTATGTACCTTTCTGCTTTCTGCCATCACTTCCTGGGATTAAAGGTTCTTGTTACCACGTCTGGCTGTTTCCAGTGTGGCCTTGAACTCACAGAGATCCAGGCAGATCTCTGCCTCTGGAATGCTAGGATTAAAGGCGTGTGTGCCACCATTTTCTGGCCTCTATATCTAGTGACTGTTCTGTTCTCTGACCCCAGATAAGTTTATTAGGGTGCACAATATTTTGGGGAACACAATATTACCACAAACTGTGGCTATAACTCTATCCATAGTTCCTATTGTAACTAAGAAAAGAGAAGAGTTGTCAGACACCACTGTCCCCCTCTCTGTTTCTTATTAGGGCAGGATACAGAAGGCTCTACTTACCATGCACTCAGTATCCCCTGAGCAAGTACAGCTCTGAATCCTGCCTCTACTTCCACAAGGAAACGATTCTCCACTCTTCAATCTGCCAGACTCTGCTCTGGGACCATCCCGTTCACCCTGTTTCACTGACAGTTTTGACCATATCCTGTGCTAAATTCTGTTCTAGTTGTCCTCGTTCTTGGACTCTAGGTTTATGTCCTTTGTGTGCTTACACTGGGCCACAGAAGGGTTTTCATTGACTAGCATTTCCTCTCTGACTCCTTTAAATTTCCTAAGACATGTCTTTAAAGAGCCTGTCAGTATGTTTTCAAACATTTAAAGTTCAAAATTGAGAAACCCACTACTACACTAAAATAAGCTACATGTTCTTGTAGATGGTAAGTGGAGCCTATCCTAGCCTTGCCTCTGTTAAATACTTTTACTGTATGTAGATCCAGGAGCTATTTTAATACACTGGACATGGCTAGTTAGAAACTGTTAAGCTCTTCAAATACAATCAGGGAAATGAGTCAGGGTACATAAAATCTACAAATGAAGGTAAAGTTGGTCAACCCCGATAGTTATTAAACCATTTTGTAATTTCAAATACAGAAAATGATTCATGATTCATCCAGTATAAGAATGATAGCAAGTGCTCTAAAGGTTAAAACAATGCTTGTGGGTAATTAACAGTTCCTTAGCAAGGATTTGGTCTAACAGCAGACAATAATACCCGTATTCTCTATTTCAATTCTTTCCTGTTTTTATAGTACTAAGTATCAGACCCTAGGCCTCACACATGTTATGGAAATAGTCTACCAAGGGAGCAATAACACCCAAGCCATAATTCCATGTAATAACTTTGTCTTATTTTTATACGTGAACATATATATGTACATCTTCTTCCTCCTCCTTCTTCTCCTTTCTGTTTTTTTTGAGACAGGGTTTCTCTGTGAAGCCCTGACTGTCCTAGAACTCTCTCTGTAGACCAGGCTAATCTCAAACTCACAAAGATTTGCCTGCCTTTGCCTCTTGAGCATTGGGATTAAGGCATGTACCACCACGCTCCATGCCCGATGCCAAAATGTTTTTTTAATACTATCTGATTATAATACAAGTAAAAGTTTCTTTAAAGTTTTTCCATTGATTTGAGGAGTCTGGTACATTGCTAAACTTTTTCCTCAAAATAGTCCCTGAGAACTAACTCATTTGCTGACTGTTTGTATCAATCTGAGGCATTTCAGGCAAATTCTTACTTACGAAGACAGCAGAGTGAAAAGCACTGTGCAAGCTCTTTTAGAGTTGCTGAGAAAGGACCCCAGAACCTCAATTTGACATGAATGTAGCAAGGATGATGGCAAAAAGAAAAAGTAAGAAAGAAAAGAAAACCAAACAATTTTTCTGGAATGAAGATTATGTTTTCCCCCCTAAAATCTAAGGAGTCAGGACTAGTGAGTCTCAGCAATGACAGGACGCTGTTATATCCCACCTCCAGTGGTGATGAGGGTTGAACCCAGGGCCGTGGTGTGCCAGACAAGCACCATAGCGCTCAAGCTGCTCCCAGCCCTTCGTTGTTGCCTGACAGTAACTATGTCTGCTCCCACTTCCGTCTCCAAGCTGCATTGCAGCAGCTACAAAAGCTCCATCCCCATGGTAGTTTTGAAAAGAGCAACCTAGCACTCATTAGACGGAATACGATAGCCCTGTGCTTCCCAAAGCCCCCTCTGAAGGTGATGGTCAGTTTCTGACTTGTCTGGTTCTACCTTGGAACTCTCTAGACAGGACTTGTCTTGACTTGGCCTGACTGTATTCATTGCCTGAAAACACGCTCCTTCTGGGGATACAGGTGGGGAACATCCACTGGCAATTGTTTCAGATCATGTCACCTCGAGGTGGCGTTGACAGCTGTGGCAAAAGCCCGAGGAACAAGAGGTTCACAGATGCTTTGCAAAGCCTGACCCTGTTTATATCGGGTTGACAAGTCTCAGGTACTCTAGGAAGGTGCATATGTTGGGGAACCATTGGTACAGACCAGAACCAGCCAGAGCAGGGGCCCATGTTTGTAGCCCCTGCTACACGGGAGGCTAAGACAGGCTAATCATTGGAGCACAAGAGTTTGAAGCCAGTCTGGACAACACAGCAACACCTGTCTTTAAAAAGGAAAGTGAAAAATTCTGAGACTCTCGCTTCTTGCCAACCCCAAGGCTCTTCTTCATGAGCTATATATGTCCAAAATGAGGGATGTGCTCAAGTGCCTTCTGAGGGCTGAAGACATGTTACAGCATGCACATGCTAGCTGGAAGATATGTGACTTCGAGTTATTTAGAGACTCTATGTCCAATTAGAACACAACTAAGTTAAATGCACTGAGACTGCAGTGATCATACATGACAAAGCATAAAAACCCGGACAAATTAGTTCAGACTGGTAAACAAAACAAAGAAAATGATGTAATAACAAACCTGGAAATGGGCAGACAAGGAGGGTCTGATTTCAACTCCTGGGATCCACATCGTGGAAGGAGAGAACCAACTCCCATAAATTGTTCTCCACATGTGCATCCTGGCATGTACATACAAATACTAGTTGAATAAATAAATGTAAAAAAAATCTTTTAAAAGGTGGATTTTATGTTATAGGAATTGTCTTTCAACAAAAATTATGCAGAATATTCGATAGACTTCTGTTTTATACACAATGAACAGGCAAAAGTGCTTGATGAATTAGCATGCTGAGAAGCTCACAAAATGACCAGGGGAGGCAGGTAGGTCCTTCCGGCACAAGTCTTATCTGAGAAGATCAATATGGTCTCTAGTGTAGTCTCTGGAACACTGACCATCTCTGGGCTTCCAGCTCCTGCCCTCTGGCTTCCAGACATCCCCTTTGCACACAGCAGCCTGTTGGGCTCAGGTCACTGGCCAGCTGGATGGCCTGGGAAGGACAGAGCTCTCAGCACTCACAGGTAGCCTCTTCCTTCCATCAAGAAGTATGAGAATGTGATGTGCACAGTCAGGCAGTCAGAAAGGCAGGGCCACTTCCACGTGGCAAATCTACGATGCCAAAGGTGACAATTGGAAAGTCTGTTAGTGGGTTGGCTTCAAGTTCTTGACTTGATTTCTATTGCAATGTCACAAAAGTCATAGGCTGATGCCTCATTTTACAGACAACATAGCTCCATATAAACATGAACTTGTTATTTTGAAATTTAATTTCCTTGCTATTGATATATATTCCTTGTGCATAGTACTGTGCTTCATTGGGACATTTTCATACGAGGGTACAATGCACTCTGCACATGTCCCCCTGCACCCCAGTTGTCTCCCCTTTCTAATCCCTCCCCAAACTCATTATTTTCCAACCCCTTAGACAGCTTTACAGACACCATTTTATGACTCCCTACAAAATCTAGAAACCACGGTGGGAGAAAACAGTCTTTGTCATTCTGACCTCATTTCATTCATTGAATTGATTTTCGGAAGAATTCCCATTCTGACTTCCATGGTTGTTAGGCTACTTTACGTCTCCATCAGCAGTGTGCAAGGATTCCAAAGGATGAACTTGTCCCTGAAAATGACCCGCAGTCAGCAATTTAGAGAGACTATTTGGGGTGGAGCACACAGTTTACCAGTGAGTCAGTGTAGGTCACATAACATCGGCTAGGACGTTCCCTTTCTTCTTTCAGCCACATGTTCCTGGAGTACCTGATGGGTGAGTGTTCTTTAACATTCCATACGCCCCTACTCCGCCTTGCTAGGATCCAATTCCTGGGTGGGGGAGCTTTGTTTCACTGAGTCACAGGCACTGGACACCTGTTTCCCCTCACAGTACTGCTGGCTGCAATATGCTGAGAGCCTTTCTTCGGGGCGGGAATGGTCAACCTCTGAACTTAAACTCTGAATAACCCACAGCGAGAAGAACCACAGCAGGGAAATCCATCCAAAGTCACTCTTGAAAATGAAACATGACTTTAGGAGCAGAGAAAACAGAAAACAGTCATTGTGATCTAGTGGAGTAGCCAAGATCAACTGTGGACTCTCTTCTCCATGAACAGCAAGCTTTCAATGTGTTCTGCAAGGCGGAGACTTTGGGCTTCTTATTTTCCTTTAGTGACCTGGAAATAAAGCTAGCCATAGTTCTAGCTGTCGCATTATCTACAACATATCAGCACTTTAAGTAAAGGTAGAGTGGTGTCTCTCACACACCCTGGTGACACAGGACTGTCTTTTCTCAGACTCTGAGGCTCTGTTTCCTTCTCATTAAACATCTCAGTTCGGACAGGAACGTTTATTGGCTCCTACCAGAACAATCTGTGTTCAAATCAATTTCCTGGCTTGCATTCTAATTTTTGTGGATTTCTGCGCAAGCAGTTTGAGAGAAGCAAGCTTTAATTAAGTCAGTTGACCCAAGAAATTGGACAGGTTCAAAGGGAAATGCTCCTTTCCAAGCTGTCAAGCCACCCGCTGAGCTGTGAGCTTTCTGCCCTGTGGGATGTCATCCTGGGCCTGGAGGCAGGTTCCACATATAGCACAGGTCTCAGTGGGCTATGCTCTGGCTTGTTTCCTACACTGGAATTTTGTTCAAAGCAAAACAAGACGCACTGTAACATGTTTATAACATGAGTGTATAAAGTTATAATAAAGCACACCCTACTCCTCTCTTAATACACATATATATCAGATTGTCTTTCTGATACACACACACACACACACACACACACACACACACACACACACTCTTGAGCTGTTCACACAGCAATTCTACTCTCTAGTCATAGTGAATATAATGATCAGGAGGAGGGTGGCAGTTACTTTAGAAACACTCTCGACCCTAAACTTCACTGCAGAATATAAGCAATGGTTCATTTCTTTTTTTTTTTTTTTTTGGTCTGATGTTGCGATAAGTCTTACCCTCTCTGTATTATGCCTTTAAGAAAGACTTCTAAGCATTATGTTATGGAAGCAGAAGGTATAGTCATCTAAGGAATGTTGGAAAGGAAGATTATAATTTTTATTGTTGTATATTTGAAAATATGATGGCTTCATTAAACTGCTACCAGAAGCATAAATATGCATTAATATAACATCTCTTTCAGTATCTAAATATTATCATGAATGATCAATGTATTTGTGAAGTTAGAATTTTCAAAGTTTACAAATTGTAAAAATTAAAGTTTATCAATTGGAAATAACATTACTAATAACAGTAAACAATACCAAACAATTTAGCATTGCTTGTTGAGTTTAAATCTCTGTCACCTAATCTAATGGGGACCCATGCTTTAACTATCTCAATGTTTTATTTAAATATTATAAAATATTAAACAATGCCAATACTGGTAGGATTTTATTTGCTACCAAAGATGCAACTATTTCTATTCTGTACACTTTAGCCAATGTTATACTGGGTGTTTAAACCATAAATATTGTAAAATTTATAGTTTTAATATTTGGAAGTCACCAGCTCTTTCAGAGTAAGAGTCTTAAAGTTAAAACATTGTACATGGTACCGAGAAAGTAATCTAAGGGCTAGAGAGATATTTCCATGGTTAAGAGCATGTACTGAGCTTTCAGAGGACCTGGTGAGATTTTCAGCACCCACAGCAGGTGGCACACACCTGCCTGTAACTCTAGCTGGAGAGGAGCTGACACCCTCTTCTGGACTCCACTAGCACCCACACACATGTGACCAGATACCCACACAAATAAATAAAGGTAAAATAAATCTTTCAAAACAAGCGTATTAATTCTGTTCAGACATGGACAGAGTAAGAGAGCATTTCAAGCCTTCATCCTTCAGCCTTCCGGATTGGTGGCAGAGCTAACCATTCTCAGCCCCGAAAAACCTTCTTGTTTTGATTGGGGTTTGTTGGGAATGTTTGAGCGGGAAGTGCTCAACACACACCTGGACTCCGTATATACTAGGAAAATGCTTGATTGTAACTTGGAGTGAAATAGCTTTAGTCAAAAAAAGATGGCTGCCCTTTAAATAAACACATCGTAACACAAATACACTTTGTTTTGATTGAAGGACATACTTCTACTGCTTTTCTTAAATTACTCTCCAGTGCCTAGGAATTAAAAAGCTGCCCAGTGACTAGACTGCTATAAAAACATAATCATTGGAGAAAAAGTATCAGGTGTTATGCAAATGAATCATCTTAATGCAGAAAAAGACCTTTTATTTTATTTGTTGATGGCAAGATGTATATACTTACCGTGTACCATAATCTCTTGCACTGTGTTAGATTTTGGGTGGTGGGCTAAGCTCATTAGCATAGTCATTACCTAACATACCTCCTTTTTTTGTGATAAGAACAACCTGAACTCCATTCTTTCATAATTTTCAAGAATACAACACCCCGCTACTAACTGTAGTCACCATACTGTGTTGTTTCTTGAACCAAATTACTTCTATTTCATAGAAAATTTCTATCCTCGGGCCACTATCTCTGCAGACTTTCACTCCCAGTCCTAGCCTCTGGTAGCCATTTGCTGCCTCCTCCCCAGCCCTCTGTTAAATTGACATTTTAGAATTCACACATGGATGTATGCCCTAGTGTTTGGTTGGTTGTGCTTGGGTTATTTTGGTTAACAAAATGCCCTATATGTATCCACACTGTAGTATATACTCTTTTTTCTTAAGGATCCTTTTTTTTTTTTTGAAAAAGTAGCTTTCTGCGTGAGTAATCTCTAAACAAGTGTTTTATAGGCTACTAAATGATAAAACACATTCCAATGCTTTCTAAAAGTTACTTTTTGATAATTTCATATGTAGACATAATGTGTTTTGATCACATAGACTCTTCACTCCCCTCCAGCTCCTCCTGGGTTCCCTCTCATGCCCCCCTCACTATTCCATGTCTTCTGTCCCCTCTTCTTCCTCTCTAAATATGTAACTCACTGAG
Source organism: Peromyscus attwateri (assembly GCA_902168425.1). Classification (NCBI taxonomy): domain Eukaryota; kingdom Metazoa; phylum Chordata; class Mammalia; order Rodentia; family Cricetidae; genus Peromyscus; species Peromyscus attwateri. The sequence goes on along the minus strand of CABHPP010000061.1, from coordinate 73,873 downwards.
TCCAGTTAGTGTTGCCCATGTGTGTTTGGGTGTAGGGTTGTCCAGTGGGGCAGGAGCAACCTACAAGAGGCCACATCCCCTAAGACAACTGACTCTTCTTCCCCCAGCAGCTGTTGATGGCTCCTCAGCTCCTGGACTAGCAGGGAGGCCTGTGACTCCTCCCCGATTCACACTGGAATGTCAGTTAGTCTGCTCTAGTGCAGGCTGCCACAGCTGCTGAGAGCTCATGGGTGCAACTTTCCTGGCATATACGGAAGACGCTAATTTATAGCAGTCTTCCCGGTACTCCGGCTTTTACAGTCTTTCCACTCCTCCTTTCATGATGTTCCCTGAGCCTGGAGGGTAGTGGGGATGACATTGATATTGTCTTTTTTGGGGGGATGAGCCCTTTACAGTTGCTTATTCTCTGCATTTGGGCCAGTTGTGGTTTAACATCTGTCCACTGCCAAATAAAAAACAAACAAACAAACAAACAAACAAACAAACAAATAAATAAATAAATAAATAAATAAATAAAGACTCTCTGAAGAGGACTAAACAATGTACCTATTTATGGGTCTAATTATAAATAATTTAGAAGGCAGTTGGATATTATACCAGTCTAGCAACATAAGAGTAGTAGGTTCTACTCTTGGATCTGTGACCTCTGCAGTCATGGGTTCTTGGTCAGTTTCACAATACCAGGCACAGGTTTCCTCCTGTTGAGTGAGCCTTCAATACAAGCAGAGAGGCATTAGTTATCCCTAAGACATTTGTGCCACGATTGCATCAATGGGCACAGCTTGCTGGGCCAGTCATTACTATAGCTCCCAAATGTCATAGTTCCTTGCCAACCTACATATTACCTTCTGGCACTATGAGAGCTAGGCAACAGGAGGAAGCTTCCAGAACAGTACCAACTTGATTTCTCTTCTTCTCTTGAAGTCTGTGATGTCTTCAGCAATAGGTGATTAAGTTGGAAGCTCCGCTGCAGCCTCATTCTCCCCCATTTCAAACCTTCCCCCCTCTTAGAAAGCCCAGCAAGCAGGGGTTCTTCCCCTGGAGCTACTCAAGACCGTGCCTACAGAGCATTTAAACTGCCTCCTAGAGAGTGATTACAAGATTTTTCCAGTTTCCTTTCCTGGTCTCATCTCCGGTGTCTGGGAAAATCACCCAGAACACATTTGCCCGATAAACTTGGTCTTTTATTCTTAATTCGGCTTGATTCAGCTTACTGCATTGGTGGAGAGACTTGATATCGAGGTGTGGAGACCTCTCAATGGAATCTTATCATCAGGTTCTTGGGGGGCAGCTAAAAGCAATAGCTATAGCTTGTATTACTTTAGGAGTCATTGATGATATTATGTCAGTCTAAGTTTCAATTTTTAAAATGTTTTCTGTGCTAAGCATTATGTTTCTTGACAAATCAGTCCCTGTAGGTGAAATATTCATTCTGGCTAACCCTGAGTGAGTCACTAACCCTTTTCAAAGACAAACAGGTCCGGTGCTTTTAGGACTAGCAGACCTAGTAGTCACAGCCAGGTTGGGAGTTCCTTGGCCCCCAATAAAAGCCAATGTTCTTCCCAGTGGCTTTTTGTTTTAGAATGGAAGTTTCCTGAACATTAGCCAAGGCATTCTTAGCCTTTTAGTTTTATTCATGTGTGGGCTGTTGGATCAGCACACAGAGGCCCTTCCCTCCCAGAGTTTCCAGGAATTAACTTGCATCTATAGGCCAGACATGTCAATTTGAAGTGCTGGAAACATGCAAAATACCTAACATGGACCTGAGAAGAAATTACCAGGAGGTCACCATGTCTTCTTTGTAACTCCAAAGGAACCAGGGAGTCAAAGAAGAGGAGGAATGTCAGTGATCAATGGAAACATTTGAACAATATGTAATTTAAAGGACACTTTAAAACTTGTAGACTGTCCCCAAAGCATCCTTAGAATACATGCACAGCATCAATGCATCTTTGCAAAAAGAAAGACTTAAAATTTGTGTTCTAAGGATCTATATCAAGAAGTCAGACAAATAATATCGAGTTTGATAAAAAAGAAGAAAAACCCAAACATAAAAACACCTGAGTATAGAAATTAACAAAACAGGAAACAAAGGCAAAAGAGGAATTAACAAAGTTATGTTGAAAAGACCAAACTACTACAGAACCCTTGTCAAAATGGACAAACTAAAGGGGCTGAGACCTGTGACAATTTTATTTGTCAACATGTCTCACTCATGAAACACAGGCATTTGGCCAAACACCATTCAACATGCCACTGTGCAAATATTGTTAAATGAAATTAGTGTTTAAATCTGTAAACTTGAGTGAAGCATGCTACTCTTTGTGATGTGGACAGGCCTCACCAAGCCCGGTGAAACCCTTAAGAAGATAGAGGCTACTGAAGAGAAGGAATGTTGTCTGGTGCTCCAGTGCCTTTCACTTCCTGCTCTCCAGTCTTCTGTGCCCCTGGATTTCAGACTGTCCAGCCTGTGGCCATTGAAAAAGTTTCTTAATAAACTAGACTCATATCTTGTTTTTCTTCTCTTTCTATGTGTGTGTGTATGTGTATTTCTAAAATTTTGACTTTATATACGCTTTTGTTTTACAGCACACATACACACATATCCTATTTATTCATTTTCTCTAGAGGGCACAGATACCAATTCTTAGAAATTCTTCAAAATATGAATTATTCTAGGTATAATATATATATACATATACATATGTGTATTACATATATCCCAGGATAAAGAGGAAATAGAAGCTACATTTATTTTTTAAAGACTTGCAAGCCTTCATACAAATAACATTTTTAAAGAAAAGTATCTCTCTTCTGGTTATAGGCTAAAAATTCTAAATGCAATGAATATCAGCAAATCAAACCCAGTTTTAAAAAACTGCTACAGAACAGCAGCTATCTGTGTTCATTCAAGAAACGCAGGATTTATTTTCTGTTCAAAAATAATCAGGGTTAACTATAAAGTGAAGTGACAGGCAGATAGAACTGGGAGTCCGGAAGTCAGATGTCAACAGCTATAGGAAATTTATTTAGAAGGAACTTGAACCCCTTCCTTACACTGTACACAATATTAGTTCAATAAAGATTACTGTAAAAGAAAATAGAGAAAAAATTATTATAGAACTAAATTAGGCAAAGTTATCCTATATGTGAATTAAAAAAACACAAAGTCAGGGTTGGTGAGATGGCTCAGTTGCTCAGAACACTTGCTGCTCTTGCAGAAGACCTGGATTTGGTTTCCAGTACCACATGAAGGCTCACACTGACTTGTAACTCCACTTCTCTGGTCCCCATGGGCACCTAGCGTGTACATGGTACACATACATGTATTCAGACACTGACACACACAGAGTGATGATGATGATGATGATGATGATGATGATGAACAACGCAAAAATACCTCTGCATCATTTCCTTGACAAGACAAGGGACTTACAGCTACCTGGAGAACACTGACAGCGCTACACAACAAAGGTAATTCAATTAAAAATGGGTAAGGATTTGCATATGTATTTCTGTATTTGTGATACACAGATGTGTCCAACAAACACAAGGAAGAGTGCTCACCAGCTGCTTCGGAAGCAAATGAAAATGAAAACACAGTTGGATCTTCACTGGCAGTACTATAGGTATAGTAGAAACCACCCAACATGCTGATGAGAAATCTGAATCTTGTAGCACCACGTATAGGTTATGAAATGCTCCAGCCCTTTGGAAAATGAAAGGCAGACCTCTTAAAAATGTGACCTTATGAGTAGTTTTACTTCTTGGAGTTGAGGACAATATTTAAAACACGATAACTTCAATATTCCTGTTTCACTTTGCCTTTTGTTTCTGTGATAAACCATTATGGCCAAAAGCAACTGTGGGAAGGAAAGGGTTAATGATGCCTACAGTTCCAGGTCACAGTCCATCCTTGAAGGAATTTAGGTCAGTAACTGAATGCAGGTGCCTGAAGGCAGGAGCTGTTGCAGAGGCCATAGAGGAATGCTGCTCACTGGCTTGCTTTCCATGGCTCACTCAGACTGTTTTCTTATACAACCGAGGACCATATGCCCATGGATGATACTGCTGGCAATGAGCTGATCCTCTCCACATCAATCACTGATCAAGAAAATGCCCTCACAGTCTTGCCCCCAGGCCAACCTGATGGAGGCATTTTCTCAATTGAGGTTTTTTCTTCCCAGCTGACTCTAGCTAGTGTTAAGTTGGCAAAATTTAACTAGCTTAGTCCCTAAATCAAGAAGCCAAATGAGGTCCATGAAATATCATTCATAAGTAAAAGAATGAAGTTTCAATATATGTGCATTATACAGAACCTTGAAATCATTATGCTAAGTGAAAAAGACACAATTCCATTCATATGAAAAACAAACTCAGTAGAGGAATTACTTTGATCAGGTTTGACTGTACCTCAGAAAATAAACGTACAGAGCCACACAAAGACAAGGACAAACAAAGACACACAGAAACTTACCAGCCAGTTAGAAACCCCTCAGATTAGGGTCTAGGGGAAGCAGGGGATCCAGAATGAGCCCCCAAATATTGTGCCCAGGTCGCAAGACCCCCAAGCAAGAACACCACAGAGCCAATATCCGATACAAGCACACAGAGGTTTTTAATAACAAAACAAGCAAGCTTGTCTGAGTCCAACATCCAACACATTGGGTGGAGGAGGACGGCCCTGAGCACTCACTTTAAGGGATTTATATAGGAAAGGTTTACATGCAGCTTAGGATTGGACAAGGGGGCTAGGGGTGATGTAGTTCTTTGGAGTTACTGGTTGATCTATAAGCATAAGGTTACTAATGGCTAACAGGATTCAGGGTATCTACAGAGTCATAAATTTTTACTCCCTATGTCCTGCTTTTGTTGAACCCAGGATATACACATTCAGATTTATTGTTGCTATCCTACTCTCCCCTGAGTTCAACTTCTGGTTAACTGAGCCCATTACTCCTCATATCTTGTTTTGCCAAGTCCAGGATATATAGATTTATTGTCCCAGCCTTATAAGTTCAACTTCTGGTCACTTCTAAAACTGCTGGTCAGTAAATACCTTTGGAGGAGGGGAGAGGGAGGCGTCTCTCAAGATGGCTACTGATTTTTCCCTTTCATACCCATGTCTGTGAAGGCATCATAACACCTGGTCGGTGGGTCAGCACAGTATGAAAAATCTAGCTGGGAACAGGCCTGTGAGTAAGCCAGGAGCAGCATCCCTCCATGGATTCTGCTCTGAGTTCCTGCCCTTGTTTTCCTCAAGGATGGATTGTGACTTGGAAATGTTAGATGATATAAGCCCTTTGGGTCCCAAGTTGCTTTTGGTTGTGGTGTTTATCACAGCAACAGAAAGCAAAGTAGTACATGTATCCCATTCTCAGTATTTCTACTCTAGATATTAACTACTAAAATTGTGTAAAAATGTGTGGAAATACAAACAAGAGGCACATATAAGAGTGTTCTTGGAGCACTACTCATAAGAATTCAAGCTTCACTTTAGATTATGAGAAGTGTAAGGTGTGTTATATTTATATTCATGTAAAGGAAAGAATGACCTCATGCAAAAATTAGAGTGAAGGAGTCACACAAATATACAAGTAAAAAAAGACATATTCAAAAGACTGTTACAGAGTCATTTCGTTTATAGCAAGTGCAATTGTAGAATAGTGATTGTTGCATTAATTCTTTTTTTTCATGTATTACCTCCTGACCACAGTTTTCTTTCCCTCCTCTCTTCCTAGTCCCCGCTTCCCACATCCCCTCTCCCCTAGGTACACTTCTTCTCCTCCTTTCCCTTTCAGAAAAAAAGCAAGCCTCACAGGGATATCAACCAAATAGGGCATAAAAAGTTACAATGAGACTAGGCACTTGCCCTCCTATCAATGTTGGACAAGGCAACCCAATGGGAGGAAAAGGGTCCCAAACGCAGGTAAAAGAGTCAGAGACAGTCCCTGATTCCACTGTTAGGAGTCCCACAAGATCAGCATGCTACACAACCATAACATATATGGAGAGGACCTAGGTCAGACCCACACAGGCTCTCTGATTGTTGCTTCAGTCTCTGTGAGCCCCTATCAGCCCTGGTTAGTTGATTCTATGGGCCATGTTCTTGTGGTGTCCTCCAAACCTCTGGCTCCTATAATCCTTCCTCCCCCACTTCCTTGGGATTCCCTGAAATCTACCTAATATTTGGCTGTAGGTCTCTGTGCTTGGTCCTATCCAGCAAGATGGAACCTCTCTGACAAGATTATGATAGGCTCTGGTACACAAGTATAGTAGAGTATCATTAGGGATCATTTCATTGATTTTTTTTGCCAGTCATGTTTGGTTCTATTCTAGGTCTCTGTGCTATCTAGCCTCTGGTTCCTGTCTATCTAGGCAATATCAGGCATGGGCTCCCTCCCTCTTTTGGTGTTGGTCTCAAGTTAGGCTAGTCATTGGCTGGTCACAAGTTGTGCACCACATTTACCCCAGCATATTTTGAGGCAGGGAAAATTATAGGTCAAAGATATTGTGGCTGAGTTGGTGTCCCAGTCCGACCACTGGAAGTCTTGCCTGGTTACAGAAGATGGCCTGTTCAGGCTCCATATGCCCCATTACTAGGGTCAGCCTTGTAGATTCCAGGGAGTTTCCATTGCACCAGGTTTCTATCTAGCCCCTGAAATGTCCCTCAATTCCAGTCATCTTTCCCAATAATCTCTCTCTCAATTTCCGCTCCCCCCATGCCCATCACACACCTGATCTTTCCTGTTTCCATCTCCATCTGCTCTCAGTTCACCAGAGAAATATATTATATTTCCCCTTCCCAAAGAGATCCATGCATTTCCCTGAGCCCTCCCTATTTCTTAGTCTCTCTGGGTCTGTGGATTGTAGCATAATTATCCTTCACTTTACAGCTAATATCCACTTTTAAGTGAGTATGTACCATGTTTGTCTTTCTGGGTTACCTCACTCAGGATGAGTTTTTTCTAGTTCCATCCATTTGCCTGTAAATTTCATGATTTCATTGTTTTTAACAGCTGAGTAATACCCTGCTGTGTTAAATGTACCACATATTCTTTATCCATTCTTCGTTTGAGGGACATCTAGGTTGTTTCCAATTTCTGGCTATGTTACAGGCAGAACAGCCTGAACACAGGCTGAACCACCTGAACACCTCTTGGGGGAGATGGGAGATAAGGCTCAGAGGCAACAATTCAGACACCAGGAGTCAGGTGAGAAGCAAAAGGCAGACTTATTTATTGCAGATATGAGCCGAGTCTAAATACCCACTCCTGGCACCCCACTGGCTGTTGGCCATTTCCTTGGCTATGTTAGCTTTTTCTTATTGGCCCCATCAATCTGAAGTTCACAGGTCACCAGCCACCAAGTGTAGCAGCAGACTTCAGGTTGGCTTAAGGGAAGTTGTTATTGTACATGCTTATGCACACTGTGAAGACAGCCTTGGCCCTGCCAGCCATGCTGGCTCCTTTTCTCCCCACATGGCTATTATGAATAAAGCTGTTATGAACATAGTTGAGCAAGTGTCCTTATGGTAGGATGGAATATCCTTTGGGTATATGCCCAGGAGTGATATAGCTGAGTCTTGAGCTAGATTGACTCCCAATTTTCTGAGAAAACTCCATACTGATTTCCAAAGTTTCTGTACAAGTTTGCACTCCTATCAGCAATGGAGGAGTGTTCCCCTTGCTCCACATCCTCTCCAGCATGAGGTATCACTTGTGTTTTTGAGTTAGTCTTGTATCCAGACACTTTACTGAAGGTGCTTATCAAATGTAGGAGTTCCCTAGTAGAATTTTGGGGGTTGCTTATGTATACTATCATATAATCTGCAAATAATGATACTTTGATTTTTTCCTTTCCAATTTGTAACCCTTTGATCTCCTTTGGGTGTCTTATTGCTCTAGCTAGCACTTCAAGTGCTACATTGCATAGATATGCAGAGAGTGGACAGCCTTGTCTTGTTCCTGATTTTAGTGAAATTGCTTTGAGTTTCTCTCCATTTAATTTGGCATTGGCTATAGACTTGCTGTAAATTGCCTTTGGGTATGTCCCTTGTATCTCTGATCTCTCCAAGACATCATGAAGGGGTGTTTGGATTTTGTCAAAGGCTTTTTCAGCATCTAATGAGATGATCATGTGTTTTTTTTCTTTCAGTTTGTTTATATGGTGGATTACATTGACAGATTTTCGTATGTTGAACCATTCTTGCATCCCTGGGATGAAACCTACTTGGTCGTGATGGATAATTTTTTTTGATGTATTTTTGGATTCGGTTTGCCAGTATTTTATTGAGTATTTTTGCATCAATGTTCATGAGGGAGATTGGTCTGTAATTCTCTTTCTTTGTTGCATCTTTGTGTGGTTTGGGTATCAGGGTATTTGTAGCCTCATAAAAAGAGGTAGTTTGGTAGTTTGATAGTGTTCCTTCTGTTTCTATTGTGTGGAACAATTTGAAGAGTATTGGTATTAGTTCTTCTTTGAAATTCTGGTAGAATTCTGCACTGAAACCATCTGGTCCTGGGCTTTTTTTGGTTGGAAGACTTTTAATGGCTGTTTCTATTTTCTTAGGGATTATAGGTCTGTTTAAATTGTTTATTTAGTCTTGATTTAATTTTGGCATATGGTACCTATCCAGAAAATTGTCCATTTCTTTTAGATTTTCCAATTTTGTGGTGTACATGTTTTTAAAGTATGACTTGATGATTCTCTGTATTTCCTTGTTGTCTGTTGTTATGTCTCCCTTTTCATTTCTGATTTTGTTAATTTGGATTCTCTCTCTCTCTCTCTCTCTCTCTCTCTCTCTCTCTCTGCCTTCTGGTTAGTTTGGATAAGGGCTTGTCTATCTTGTTTATTTTCTCAAAGAACCAACTCTTTGTCTTATTGATTCTTTGTATTGTTCTCTTTGTTTCTATTTTATTGATTTCTTCCCTCAATTTGATTATTTCCTAGTGTCTATTCCTCCTGGGTGAGTTTGCTTCTTTTTGTTCTAGAGCTTTCAGGTGTGCTGCTAAGTCGCTAGTGTGAGATTTTTCCAACTTCTTTATGTGGACACTTAGTGCTATTAAATTTCCTCTTAGCATTGCTTTTCAGAGTGTCCCATAAGTTTGGGTATGCTGTACTTTATTTTCATTGAATTCTAGGAAGTATTTCATTTATTTCTTTATTTCTTCCTTGACCCATTGGTAATTCAGTTGAGCGTTATTCAGTTTCAGTGAGATTGTAGGCTTTCTGTAATTTTGTTGTTTTTAAATCTAACTTTAAGCCATGGTAGTCTGATAAAATACAGGAGATTATTCCATTTTTTTTTAATCTGTTGAGATTTGCTTTGTGACAGAGTATGTGGTCAATTTTAGAGAAGGTTCTATGGGGTGTAGAGTAGAAGGTATATTCTTTTTTGTTAGGGTGGAATGTTCTGTAGATACCGATTAAGTCCATTTGAGTCATAACATCTGTTAGATCCCTTATTTCTCTGTTAAGTTTCTACCTGGCAGACCTGTCCTTTGGTGAGAGTGGGGTGTTGAAGTCTCTGGGGTTTGATGTATGATTTAAGCTTTAGTAATGTTTCCTTTACATATGTGGGTGACTTTGTATTTGGGGTGTAAATGTTCATAATTGAGACTTCATCTTGATGAATTTTTCCTGTAATGAATATGTTACTTCCTTCCCGATCTCTTTTGATTGTTTTTAGTTTGAAGTCTATTTTGTTAGATATTAGGATAGCTACACCAGCTTGCTTCTTAAGTCCATTTGATTGGAAAGTCTTTTCCCAACACTTTACTCTGAGGTAGTGTCTGTCTTTGAAGTTGAGGTGTATTTCTTGTATGCAGCAGAAGGATAGATCCTGTTTTTGTATCCATTCTGTTAGCCTGTGTCTTTTTATAGACTAATTGAGTCCATTTATATTAAGGGATATTAGTAGAATATTTTGGTCTCTCCATTTATGGTGATTAAATGTTTGCCTGGTTAAAGTAGTCTGGGCGGTCATCTGTGGTCTCTGAGAGTCTGCAGGACATTAGAGTCCAGGCCCTTCTGGCTTTTAGAGTCTCTGTTGAGAAGTCAGGTGGGATTCTAATAGGTCTGCCTTTATATGTTACTTGCTCTTTTTCCTTGAAGTTTTAAACATTCTTTCTTTGTTTTGTATGTTTAATATTATGATTATTATGTGGCAAAGGGAATTTCTTTTCTGGTTCTGTCTATTTGGTGTTCTGTAAGCTTCCTGTACCTTTGTAGGCATGTCCTTCTTTAGGAAAATTTTCTTCTATGATTTTGTTGAAAATATTTTCTGAGCCTTTGATCTAGGATTCTCCTCCTTCTATTCCTACTATTCTTAGGCTTGGTCTTTTAATAATGTCCCAGATTTCCTGGAAGTTTGTGTCAAGATTTTTTTAGATATAACATTTTCTTTGACTGATATATCTATTTCTTCTATCATATGTTCAAAAGCCTGAGATTCTCTCTTCTATCTCTTGTATTCTGTTGGTGATACTTGTGTCTGTAGTTCCTGTTCACTTACCTAGATTTTTCCATTTCCAGAATTCCCTCAGTTTATGTTTTCTTTATTGCTTCTATTTCCATTTTCAGATCTTGAACTGCTTTATTCATTTACTTCAACTGTTTGTTTTTTCTTGGTTTTCTTTAAGGGGTTTATTAATTTCCTCTAATTTTGTGTTTGTCTTTTCCTGTATTTCTTTAAGGGATTTATTCATTTCCTCTTTATGGACCTCGATCATTTTCATGAAGTTGGATTTAAGGTCATTTTATGTGCTTTGACTATGCTGGAATATTCAAGACTTGCTGTAGTGGAATAGCTGGGCACTGGTGGTGACATGTTGCCCTGGCTGTTGTTGATTGAGTTCTCACACTGGCATCTAGGCATCCGGGTTTGTGGTATTATAGGTCTAGGTGCTGAAAATGTGAGTTTGTCTTTGTTGGATGGGTGTTTTGTTTCCTGGTTTCCTCTTTGGTCTTCTGATCTTTGTGGCCTGGAGATTTGGCAGTTGTTGTGCCCTCTGGTCCAGCACGAAGTCTCAGTTCGAATTGGAGGCTGGACTTATGGTGGCTAGCTTGGCCTTTGGTCCAGCAGTGTCTCTCTGCTTGAGTTGCAGGGTGGGACACAGTGAAGAGGAGGGTAATGGAGATATTGGGAGGCAGTGGGAGAATGGAGAAAGTCTGAGGGTAGGCCACCTATCTGGAGTTCTGGTGGCTTGTGTTGCCTCTGTTCCAGCAGTGAGTCTCTGCCTGAGTTCACCTATCTGTTCTTCTGACTGGTGTGGTCAGTTTTTCTGACTGGTATGACCTGTAACTGATCAGCAGATATCAGCAGGGGTGGGACCACTGTTCTTAACCATGAAGAGTCATATGCACCAGGTCTGTGGGCTGATTCCTTCATCTGCCTCTGAGTAAGACTGGAGAAATTAGGGCTCAGTGGCATCACCCCTATAGACAAATCTTTCCTGATACATTATTCTCATGTGGCATTTTGTCATCCCATGAGCTCTATTTCTGTGGTGGCCTTTACCATATTTATGATGATTTGTTTGTGTGTCAGAATCCCTCCTGAGGGCAGTGACTATGCCTAATCCATTCTATTTTCCCAAGGCCAACCACACAGACAAATGAGATAAACTCAGTAAAAGTCAGTGATTGAAATGAGGTCACTTTTCAGTCCATGGACTACTCTGCTTTCTAGTTGGAAGTAAATAAGTGTGGATCATTGCCATCTACAGAGAACAGTGTTTATTCAGAAATTTGGGATATGTTTGTATGTTTGCTTCTGCCTTGAAATGCCCTTGTCTTAAGTTATTGGTTTGTCTGAAGTGGCTATGAATTTATGAGCAAAATGTGCAGAATTATGAGTTAGTTGCAAGCCCAATTAACATGCCCCATTCATTGTTTTTCTAATTTGTGTCTCCTCTGTTTTGGTGGAGTTTTGGTACATGCTGTTTCTTGGGTGTTTAGAGGTTTTATTTGTAGAACTCTAATATTTGGGGTGGTCTGTGCTCTGGTTTCTAGGCATTCCCCAGGGGTAGTACAGGCAGAAATGTATAAAAACAAAAAGCACATTTTGGTTGAGAGTTATGAAACGTTGCAGGAATCCTCAGACTGGAAGCTTGAGAACATTCTGTGTTCCTACAATTAAGATCAAGAAGGCATTTGCCTGTGAGAATATCCAGTCACTGGGGAGGCTTCATGATGCTCTGGGAGGGGAGGAGACTTGCAACTCCAGGTAAGCTTAATGCTTCAGTTTTCATAGGACTTTTCTTTTCTTTTTTTTTTTTTTTTTTTTTTTGAGATAGATACAATCTCTCTCTGAAGACAGTGCAAATGGTTGTTACTCACCAGATGGAGAACTCTGACAAAATCAGATAATTTTTCTGAGTCCCATTTCCTTTTTTCCATCTATAAAATACAAGTTGTAAAATTAAACTATGGACCTAGATCCCGGTATGGCCTACCCCATACTGACGGCAAGGAAGAAAATGAGAGGATAGCTGTATCCAGCCGACTGCATCGCTACAGTCGTGGCCACAATGTTGCATCTGTGAAAAATATATAGAGACAGAGAGGTCAAGATAGAAGAGCAGAGAGCTCAGAAATAGGTCCATAGAACCATGGGCAGCTGATTTGTAATGAAGGAGCAAGTGTGGCTAGAACAGGATAAACCATCAGAGGACCCATGGGTTGCTTCCACTGCAGGGAATTCCTCTCCAGGATCATTAGATCACCGTCCCCCCCCCCCCATCTTAGCTTATTTGCATTTAGATCTGTGGTCACTTCCTGCAAATTTTGTCAGGGGAGTGAGGTCTGTCCACCCCCACCTTTTGTATGGTGCCATGTTCCTGAGACTCTCTTTGTTTTGATTGTTCAGTCTAGATCCTGTCTGCTGTCTACAAATTGTTTTGTCTTAAATATCAATACTTTCCTCCATTTGCCCTGTTTTTTTTTCCTGTTGACTTCTACTATTGAATGTTTTGTAGGCTACTATATTTCTCAGTTCTAAAAATTCTTTTTGGTTCTGTTTTATGCTTTCTGTTCCTTTCTTGAGGCAGAAACTTGACTCTACCCCACACAGAAGTAACAAGGAGCCAGCCCCTCTACTAGGGTGTCCTGGGAAGGGACATGGAAGTCAGAAGCTTTCTAGATCCTTTTATTACTAACATTGGGTTTTTGTTGGGACTTCTCTTCCCAACCCAAAAGTTCCTTTCTTCCTACCACTTGTTCCTAGCGTGTGTGTAGTTGACACTGGGGCAGCTAAGGGGGAGCCCCTTCTCCATGGTCCTAAGGCCCGAGCCATCTCAGAGGCTTCGTTACTCATGGACTGGTGTCCGTTTTGGTCTTTGATCTGATGACTCATTCTACTGAAATCTGGGTGATATCCATATAAATTATGAGATGATAAAGTACTTGATCTTCTGTTTTATCAGCACTCCTCTATAAGCACCGTGGGAAAGTGGGGCTAGCACTTTGCTCTCACAGGTGGGCATGGAAGTTGAGGCTCCCACTGGGCCTCAGGTGGATACATCCAGTAAGGGGCTTCTGTAGTATTTTAAAAATGGCACGAAGGAGACAAACTATACAACAGGGCCCACGTGGGAGGTTTATTGAGGGGAAGGGCGAGAAGGCACAGAGAAGGGGACAGAGAAGCAGCAGAGATTCCTGGGGATGAGAGTGAAGAAAGAGAAAGGGATGGGAGGTGGGCAAGGCCCACCTTTTATAAGGACATGTAGTGAATGCACAAAGGGCATGCTCTTAGTAGCTGCAGCTGAGGTATATCCTGTCAGGACCTAAGGGCAGGCCAGTACAGATGCCTAAATGCTAACAAGCTTCCCTTCAGTAATGGGGGAGAGCAAGTTCTGGTTTCTCACTAAGCTGCTGGTACCATTCTGATTGAGAAGGCAGAAATACCTGTTTCTTTTTTTCCAAGTGGCCTACATTTACATGGGGGGAAGGGGGAGAGGAAACAGCCTTGTGACTGCAGAGCCTTGGAAAATGCTGACTTCCATGTCCCTTCCCAGGACACCCTAGTAGAGGGGCTCCTTGTTACTTCTGTGTGGGGTAGAGTCAAGTTTCTGCATGTGGTTACCACTGACACTGTGAAGATGGAGGGTCTGGCTACCAGCTGCCATGAATGAAAGTCCCAGCAATCTAGTTACCCTCTCTGTTGTTACTCCTTACCACAGCCCCCGAGGCTGGAGGCCCCAGTTCCCACTGGCCTTTGCATGCCCTCGTGTAGGCAACGCTATAGTCTATGTGGTATTTGGTTAAAGTAAAAATTGATTTCTTAAAGCTTTACAAGCCTTCTGGAAAGAAGCTTTCTGGATCCTTTTTATTACTAACATTGGGTTTTTGTTGGGACTTCTCTTGTCTGTGCCTATGGATAGTCAGCACTTTATTTCTACAGCTGCCAGACTGAGATGATCAGACACAAAGGAAGCTTGGGAAACACAACCCAACCTGGTCCCTAGACCCTGATGTTCCCAGGCAACCTACCATCCAGGATTCTACATTTAAGGATGCAATATCCTGCATGTTCAGTATGCTTAATGGTAGGATAGGGGAAAGTGTTTCTAGTGGTTCAGGGTTGGGGTTTGTTTTTGTTTTTGTTTTGTTTTTGACCTAGCTGTAGATTCGTCTTTACTTAGTTTATGGTGTAGAATCTGGATTTCAAGGTTTAATAGAAATGTGATTGGGTATAAGCTAGAGAGAGAGAGAGAGAGAGAGAGAGAGAGAGAGAGAGAGAGAGAGACAGACAGACAGACAGACAGACAGACAGACAGACAGTAATAAGAACTTCTATGGAGAGATGGACTTTAGGGAGAGGGAACATATGCAAGGTGAATTGGAAAGTTCTCTGTGCAGGTATCTGTGTGGAAAGGGTCTACGCATGAGGGGTGTCCAGACATGGGGTGTGTGGTGAAGTGGTGTGTGTGTAAAGAAGAGCCATACAGGAGTATGTCTGTGGTAAAGGTAATATGTGTGAGAGGCCATGTGATAGAATGTGCGTTTGTGTGATGTGTAGGCAGTGGATTCAAGATGAAAGGCAGAGGCCTCAGTACAGAAGGAGGTTGTAATGGGTAAGGGAACCTGAGTTCATGCCTTAGGTAGGCAGGCTATCCAGGGGGATAATGGTGTATGGATGAGAGAGACTTTTAATGAGAATTTAAGAGCATTACGGGATGAGTGTGAATGTGGGAAAGTTGATATAGATGAATTTAAAAGTCATGTCCAAGATCACATAAAATAATATCTGCAAAGGGCTAGAGATGCAGTTCGGTGGTACAATGCTTGTCTAGCTGAGTGAGATTCATACTCTAGAACTTCAAATATACAGTGAAATAAACAGTTGAAGTGGAAAGGAGCATGAGGTCTGGTGAGAACTGAGTTTGTGGCTGTGTATGAAAGACAGTGGTGATGACCATATATTGGTGTCGTTTCTTGCAGAGTGGAATGCATGTGGGCCAAGGAAGTGAGTACCAATGAGTGTGACATCGCCGTCTATGTAAGCATGGAGTATTGGGTTGCAGAGCCTGTGTGAGTGTTGAGGTGACCAAGCACACATGAGTATGCTTGTGTAATGATTATGGAAACAAGGGAGCACATAAGCATGTTACCGTATACTATATACAATTCATGGAAATTAGAGTATTTGCTGCTGTGTATGTGGGGCCCCTGGGAATCTGGAGAGCTTCTATAATTTACAAAGACATGTGATGAGCTCTAGGAGAAATGATGGGTCTTGGCTCTCTGTGGTCCATCTCCAAGGCACTTGCCTTCTCTGTTGCTATATGCTCGCTTCCAATTTCAAAGAGCGGAATAGGCATCTGAGGAAAATTTTGTCTTTCCTTTGTAAACCCTTCTGCTGAAAGAGGCCCAATAGCAATCAACACTTCATAATTCCAGCGGATACAAGAACAAAACACAGGACCAAACAGACTGCCTCTGCTCCAGAAAACTGTTTCTCTTTTACTTCTGTGATGTTGAAAGGAACATACAGTGACTTGTTTTTCTCTGTACTGATTATTTAGCAGGAGACAGTATGGAAGATGTGGGCCAGATGGGGCCATCTGAGAGTCCCTATGTAAAGCATCTAGGGAGAAAAGTCACCACAGCTTCTGAACCTCCCTAGAATCCTTTTGTGAGCCTTCTCCCCATGGAATCCCTTATTCCTACTCTCTCATGGTCTCTCATTTTCCCAAAGAGATTACATTGCCGTCTTTAAATTGAGGCTCTAAGCCTGTCTTCATCCCTTAACACAGAGAAGATGGCTGGGCTCCCACAAAAAAAATCAAAATCTTGCCAGTGATGATCGATCCTGTCAGATCACACACACACACACACACACACACACACACACACACACACAGAGAGAGAGAGAGAGAGAGAGAGAGAGAGAGAGAGAGAGAGAGAGAGAGAGAAAGAGAGAGAGAGGATTTTTAAAAAATATTTTTAAATGCGTACACCCCTATGAGTTTATGTGCATCACATGCATGAGGAAGCCATGTATCTAGAGGTTGACAGATCTCCTGGAACCGGAGTTATAAGCAGTTGTGAGCTCCCTGATGTAGGTGCTGGGAACTATACTCAGGTGCTCTGTTTGAGCAGTAATGGCTCTTAACTGCTAAGCCATCTCTCCAGCCCACCCCTATTTTCTACACCCATTTTCCCCAAATCCCAGAAAAGGAACACAGCCTTTCTCCAGCCATGGAAGTCCTGAGAGTGCATAGGCCCAATCCTTCCTGCCTATCTCCTCAGCCACTTTCTTCCTCCAAATCTTCTCCACCCTTTCCCTCTAAATATAAGTGTGCACACACTTGCCTATCCTCAGAGGAACCTCTCACCCTCCGGTTCCACATCCTCTACTTCCTGTGTCCCTGTCTGAGGTTATCTGCCTCCTGTCCCAGCCCCTTGACTCACCTTGTGGTCTTGCTGCTATGGCTTGAATACTGACTGCCTTACATAGCCTCATGTTTAGAATGGTTGGTCACCAGCTTGCGGCACCATTTGGAAGGCTATGGTGGTGCCTTTAGAGATATGGGACCTGGCTGGTAAAAATAGGTTACTAGGGCATGCTTTTGACCCTTATGACCACCCATATTTCAGCCTATTCTCTCACTTCCTGGCCCATGGCTGTGTGAATAGCTCTGTCATGTGCTTCTGCCAGTGTGAGTACTGCCAAGCCTTTCCCGCTATAATGGACCGAAGTCTCTCCAAAACACCAAGGCCGAACACAACTTTCTTCCTTGAAGTTATTTTTGTCACATACTGCCATACGAAAGTGACTAACACACATGGACACCATCTCCCACTTACCACTCTGCTTCCCTAATCTCTGTGACACCCATGGTGGAGCATTGCTCTCGAGGGATTGCTTCTCAGGTAAATCAGAGCAGACAACGGGATGAAAACAATTCACACATCCAGACACCAGAGCAAGGCTGCCGGGCAATATCACATGAGGCTCTACCTGCTGCTGGTCATAAGGGGGAACTGGCATCTGATCATAAGGCCACTAGGATCCAGGACAAGTTTTTGGACTTAGACCTTCTCTAAAAGCAATAGTAAAGAGAAGCCTGGGTGTCACACCTGATGAAAATCAGAACACATGTTGCTTTAGGACAGTGGGTTTCAAACCATGGGGATAAGAGTGTAAAAGGGGGTTTTGTGGCTGCTGCAATGAATGGGAGTTATCAAGGGGAAGCTCCTGGCAGCTAGTGAGTAGAAACCAGGACGCTGTTAAACATCCCACAGTGCACAGGGTGGTCCCTCCCACAAAGACCTGTAAAACTGGGCATGTGCTGGGGCTGAGAATGAGAACAGTAAGAATGAAAAGTTCAGCCTTTCACTTCTTTTGTGATACAAGGAGGAAAGTGGAGCGAAAAGAAAGTGGTGTAGACCAGGGAAAGGGCAAGGTGAAGAGCAAGGACGTTTGGATGTGGAGATCCACAGGGCAGAGGCGGGAAATGAAGGCCCACAGAGAGCAGCTGCATCCTCGGGCTGGCTGTGAGAAACCACACTGAAGGATGCAGCGGCCTGTGTTTCTGAGGTAAGCTAGGCCTGCTACCTCCACCATCGGGGTTAACAAACTCCGAGAAATGCAGAGCCTCCAGTGCAGGATGAAACTGGGGCCGACGCACCAACCTGTGGTTTTGATGCTTAGATGAGGGGCTTAAAGGCAATGGCTTCATCAAACTTCAGGGCAATACACATCCATTTGACAACTTCTAATCAGGAGATAGGCGAAAAGATGAAGGGAGGTGGCCTTTGGGGTTACAGAAAGGTGAGTGCCTTGGCAGGCATGGGAATAGGGAAGGGACCTCAACATCAACAATTAGCTGAGGAGAAGTGGAGAGGTACAGGATGGGGAGAGAGCTGAGGCAGTTGAGAGAAGAGGGAACACGTGAAGGTGAAGGAATCTAAGGCCATGAGAAATGGTACAAATGGGAGCCCACAGACAGAACACAGTGTGCAGCTGGTGACAGGCTCTTACAAAGGTCTGAAAACCTTCAGGGACAGGAAGATGCGTCTGCTGTCTGGGAAGAGAACAGCACAGCTAAAAGGGATGCTCAGTGCTCCGAGGAGAGGGACAATGAGAGGACTGATGGGGAAGAGCGGGGAGAAGGGGCAGGGGGTTGCTCACTGCATGGGAGGCAGAGTCCTCAACATGAAGGATGCAGCTGGGTGGCTGACAGGAGAGGAGAATGAGCTCATCAGGCTTCCTGGTATGGAAAGCCTTCTTCCCAGAGGTTGGCTTTCCAGGACAGAGTCAGCCCCCTCTTGGGTGTAAATCTAGCCTATAGCATGCCTCTCCTGATTGCCTTCCTGTTCACTAGTGAAGGATGGGGCCAATTATTTCATTCATCACAAGAGACAGATCACCATGTTTTAACCTTTCCAGCGACACCCACTTTGAATAGAAAATCCAAACAAAGAAGTTTTCCTCATTTTTCTTTTCTGAAAGTAAAATATCTGGTTATATGTTCTTGCTTTTTTTCCAAAACCTAAAGTGAGTATTACAAATTCATCCAAAGGATTCTAGGGTTAGACTTTGGGGAAGTGTCCGTGTTGGGGGTTTTGCAGAGTGCATTTCACCAGCGATTTCCCAGGGAACTGTGTTATGACAGCAAATGAAGGGGCCCCAAGCAGGTCTGAAAGGAAGCAGAGGCCAGGCAGAGATGGAAACATGTTCTAGAAAACAGAGGGCTTAGCAAGCATCCATGTGGTTCAGGGTTCAGATGTAAACAACCTAGGGTTCAGTACCTTTTCCCTGTGCTTGCACACCTGTAGGCCCTAGCTGTATCTCTTTGGGGAGGGAGAATTGTCAAGGCCTTTGGCTGGTTGTGATTGACTTATTTGCCCTTTTGCTGTTGTTGTATTAATTGTAGGACTTCTATAGAGTTTGCATTCATAACAGTAGCAAAATTGCAGTTATGAAGTAGCAACAAAAATAATTTTATGGTTGGGGGTCACCACACCATGAGGAACTTGTTAAAGGGTCACAGTGTTAGGGAGGTTCTCTGTAGTGGATATTCCTCTTGGCTATAGGTGGAACGAATCCCCACTACAGCTCACACCTGTTTTCACATTTGTTTTCTGCACTTTGGTTGTCGTACCCAGGAAAGTACCACTGATTACAGGTCAAGGTCGTAATGACCTCCTCCATGCTTCTTGGTGGGAGCTTTGTAGCCTTGAGGTCTTAATTTTTTGGTTTGATTTTCCTGTGTTTGTTGTTGGATTAGGGTCTAGTTTAATCCTTTTATACAGAGACAGTAAGCATTTTAAAAACGGTTCATTGAACAGACTTTACTATAGTCTTGCTACACTTGTTAAAGATGCATCGGTCTGTTGTACATACTTTTACTTCTGGACTCTTTATTCTGTTCTATTGATATATTGAGTGTGTGTGTGTGTATGTGTGTGTGTGTGTGTGTGTGTGTGTGTGTGTGTGTGTGAGAGAGAGAGAGAGAGAGAGAGAGAGAGAGAGAGAGAGAGAGAGAGACTTACATCAGCATCACACTGTTTAACACTGTGGCTTTGTAATGTATTTTGAGATGAATAAGTGGGATCCTCCAGCTTTTTGTTCTTTTATATGATTGCTTTAGTTATTCATAGTCTCACACTTTAGGATTTTTTTCTGTTTCTATGAAAAATGTCATCAAGGGACTGCATTGAATCTATACTAAGGTAACACAAATCACAGGCATAATTAGGCCACCTTGAACCTATTACTGTAACTATTATGAAGGAAAAACTGTTATGAAGAAGTATAACTAGAATCCACTCAGATATTTGGTGATGGTTTTTGAGTGATGAAATGATACAGAAATCAGCGTGGAAACTGAGCAAAAAGTTGACACAGAGGTCTATGAACCAGCACTATCACTTCTGAGAATTCTGGGATTTCAAAACACTTGAAATCAGGATCTTGATATTTATGCAACTGTATCCATAGAAGCATTCTTAAAAACAGTGAAGATGTGAAAACATTCCCAAAGCCTGTCTCTGGATAAATGGATAGGAATACCATGCATTCACTCCGGAATCATGTTCACAGCTAATTACAGTGTTGTACACTTCTAATTGATCCAGAATATGGAACTAATATTAAATGTCCTTACCATGATTAAATAACACTTGGTGTAAAGTTTGGGGTATAGAGTCCAAACTGGTATATTTTTGCTAACACAGGACTGAGGCTGCTGGTTTTATCAGCATAAGTATGGAAACTAAGAGGCTGTAGATAACAGTCAGTCACCTACTGAGGGAACTAAGGGAGGCCCCCCGTGAAGGACATTTGAGAAACAGCTATCCAGCGACTGGAAAGAAGGAATGGCTAAACTCCCTGATTCATTCTGGCTTGATGAGGGGCCAAGCCTAGCTGAGAATTTTTCATATGAATTGATTTTGAAAAGATGGTCATTGTGAAGGCTCTAAGGAAATGGAGTGACACAAATCTATATAATTTATATAGTCAAATGGATGAGTGATAACCATAGAGTGTCTTGATTGGAAGATAATAAACTCAGTGTATGTAAGCCCAGAGGAGAGATCTGTCTTTAGACCTGCTAGGTTCAGAGGAGGTACCCAATATATGACCTTAGTCTATAAATACATCAACCACTTTTCATTAGCTACTTCAGCCAATCCTCACAATATTCTTCTGAAACAGAATGTGTATTTCTCCTTAGTAAAGATAGCTTAATAACTTACCTGCTACTGTACCTTGAATGTGTGCCCCCAAAGTGTTGTGAACTAAATCCCCAAATTTATATGCTCATAGTAGTTGGAGAGGAGCCTTTGGAAAGTGGTTGGAATTAGAGAAGCCTATGAGACCAAGCCCCCTATGATGTTATCAGTGGAAGAAGAACAGAGGTCAAAGCCAGGACATTTGCCCACTGTTGTCTTGTGGCATCTTCTGACACGTATGGAAAGAAGCCCCCATGAAATGCCAAGCTGGTACAGACAGCATGGTTTTCCTAATCTTCAGAATCATAACCAAATGAACTTCTTGTATTTTTAGTCTCAGTTATTGCATTCTAGCGTAATAACTTATTATAATTATTATATATTGTTATAACTAGTCTCAGGTGTTATGTTATAGCAATAGGAAAGACACTGTCCAAGACGGAGGCCTAAGGAACACATCTGCACAAGGACCCAGGTCAACTTGGATAACGTCTGCTTCTTCTAGATCCACAATTACACCTGTTAGGTCCCAAGAAATTCCTTTTTCCAACATCTGGCATTTAGACAAAAGCCAGCATTCCCTCAAGAACTTAAGAAGGTAGTTCTTTTTTGCTAAAAGGAGCCATTTTCCTGATCTCTGATGAAAGGGACAAATGGCTCATCCATCAACCTATGCCTGTTGTGCATATTAGCCTATCAAGGTCTATGCTAGCCCCTAGGCTTCCTCAGTCCCTCCTGTTACAGACTCATCCTGGCTGTCATACCTGCCCCTACTCTAAACTTCTCCAGCCCATGAGCTTCACTCCCCCACGCTTCTCTGCTTCCTATATAACTCAGCCATTTTGGCTACACGCTCTTTATTCTCCTCTTGGTTCTCTTTGCCCTCTTGGTCTTCTTTGCCACCTCCTCTCTTCTTTTCTTTTCTCACTCGCCCCCCACACCACCTCCTGTCTCATGGCCAAGTCTATTCTGCCGGCCCTGTTCAGTCTGGACCCTTCCAGATGCTTCTGACTGTGTTCTCCCTCATATCTACAATAAAACCTTCTCCTCAACTATACCTAGGAGCAGTCATGCCCTCGTTTTCATTCAAGACCATGTCCTGGACTCACCAGTGCTTGGTTCTTGTCAGAATGCCTATGCACATCTGTAGAAAAGATTACAGTTAGCTAGTCAGAGATGGTCTTGTGCTGCTGTGGGAGAATGTGGCTATGTCAGAGCAAACCACAGAGGCATGCAGGACACAGAGGGTAGGTTCACAGGTCATCAGGGAAACCCACTCATAATTCCCGACAAAGCTGGTAAACCCAGGACCTAGACAGTAGATGTACTAGAGTCACAGCAGCTGAAGCCAGAGACCAGACTTTCTTTATTTCAGTTATGTCCCCCTAGCTCCTGAACTGCTAACAAATTGTGGGAGCAAATGATACTTATCTTTATGAGGTTATATTGTGATCAATTTAATGTCGAGTCATTGAAGAAGCCAAGAACTTCCCCAAAGGGAAAAACTAGGAAATGAGTGGACTTTGAGTCCATAGCACCTCACAGAGGGACAGAGAATCAGAAGCTGTTTAGTGCAAACTGTTTGAACACATAGCACAGTGTAAGAACCACAAGCCTTCCTAAGAATGTGTGTTGTAATCCTTACAACCTGCAGGCATTGTCTTCAGAATGCATGATTGTCCTATAAATAGAAATTGGCTTTTCTTAAAGAGGAGATGAATTATTTGTTGACATCGTTCTCTGGAAAGATTTCATATCCAACTCCCCTCAACCATGTTCTTGGTAGTTCAGGATGGGGCTGGGCATGTCTAGCTTCCTGAGACATCCAGAAAGGAATAGCATGACAAGGCTGAGTTCTTTGGAGGGATTTGTAGGGGGCCACAGGCTTCCAGACATCCAGCACTGTGTGATGCTTATGAGACAAAGCTTTCTTCCATAGCTTTGGAGAACAGCGTGGAGAGCAGTTTTATTTTTATTTATATGTTTTTGTTGTTGTTGTTCTTAAGTGAAAATGGAATGATAATATTTCTAGAAAAACATATTTTCTCCACTTAAGATTTTCCCTGTATCCTAGGGGGGAAAAAGGAGAAAACTTAAACCCATTTAGTTTTTCAGATTCTGAAGAGGATTCATATTCTAAAGTCTGTGAAAACCAACCTGTAGACCTATGAGGTCTTTCAAGAAAACATGTGTGTTGCTTTGCTTATAGTCATAACAGAGAGTGGTGATCCTTTAAGAATTGTTAAAAAGTAGCTGGGGAGTAGATGTGTGCTATATTCCAGATGAAATAAGCATTGGGTACCTAGAGCCCAAGCTCTTCGCTTCGAAGATGGAAACCACAGTTAGGAGTGGTGAATGCTTGCCAAGGAGGACCAGAGAAACAACGATAGAGTCCATAGGGAGCCAGGTCTCCACCTGGCAGCTCAGGACTTTTTTGTGAAGTGCAGATACATAAGGCTTATTTTCTGCTTCTGGGGATATTATTAATCTATACTGAAAAAACTAGGAATTAGTACGTTTTATTTTTTAAAGGACCAGTTGAGATTTGTATCAAGTCTCACACGTATTTTCCTAGAGTCGAATCCTGTCCTTATTCCTGTTATATGATTACTGCATTTCCCCATGAGAAAAGAGGATTTTTAATCACCAAGTTGATAGGATGGCCCATTCTCCAGAAGACCTGTTTCCTTCCCCAGCCATTTCTGGAACCACCCAATGGTTTCATGAACACAGTAGTTATGGTGGCAGGGATGGAAGTTATACATGTGCATGGAACCATGGAGTTGGTCTGGCCTAGCTGTCTTGAGAGGCATGCATCATAGGTTTTTCAGGTTAGAGTCCATGGCTCCTGGGAAACATGTGGCTTCTAGTTCCTGAGAGACCAACACACTCCCTCAAGCAGTGAAGCATTCGGGCCACTGTATTTCTCTGTATGTTCCCTCAGAAGTCAAGGAAACATGGAAGCTTGACAGGACAATTGCTCCTAGACGTTAATCTTGTGTGCCCCGTAAAGTCTGCAAACATCATTGTATCCCGGCAACTATAATGGTATTGATCCTGGCAATTGCCATCATATTCTGTTTCTGATAAAGGTATAAAAAGTCTGATTGCTTTCAAAAAAAATTGTCACCACCTCAGTCTTGCTGTGGCCCTCCTCTCCAGACTGGTTTAATTCCTCATGGTCATATCAGGTGACCTTGGTCTAGTAAGTATACATGGACTCAGCAAATGGAATTCCAGTCATTGAGACTGACTTGGCTATAGACACCACTGGGTACACACTGTATGAGAAGCTGAGATGAATACTGAGCTTTGGTATAGCTTCATTCTCTAGGGCGATCAGCCAGCCAACTGATAGCAGGTTGATTATACTAGGCAACCTCCATCATGAAGGGGACAGTGTTTTGTTCTTCAATTACAGGTATACTGGATACGCAGTACTTTCTCCAAATCTATCACACTTACAAATATTTTGTCCCTGGGAATGGTATTTCATACAGCACTACTTCTGACCAAGGAGATCACTTTACAGCAATAAAATGTAACAATGGATGCCTACCCTTTGAATTCACAAGTCTTATCATGCTCTCCACCACTCTGAGGCAGCTGGTCTACTAGAATGGTAGAGTAGTACCAGCTGGGTAGAAAACCTTTGCAGAGGTGGACAAGACTTTACAATTAGTGTGTATACTCTGAATCAGCATTCAGTGTATGATACTGTTTCTCCCACAGCCGAGGTTCAGGAGTTCAGGAATCAAGGGTTGGAAATAGGAGGGGTCTACTCATTATCACCTCCAATTACCTTAGTAAACTTTGCCTAGTTTGTTCTCATGGCCCAAATCTATGATAAATACATGTTTCAGTTCCCCAGAGAAGAATTCTCTTACTAGGAGATTCAACATAGTCTTTTGAATTAAGTGTTGAAATGACCAGACCATTCTGCCACTTTGAAGTTCTCAAGTCCATAGAAGTTATTATGGTCCTAGCTGGGGTGATGGATCCATGTTACCAGGGAGAAACAGGCCTGCCACTTCACAAAGGAGCCAAAGAAGAGCATGTCTGGGCATTCAGACGATCACTTTGGGGAGGGGCGGGGGCTCTTATTATTATCTTGTCCCTAGATTAAGGTAGGTAGAAAACTACAAGTCCATTCAGAGAGGACTATGATTGGCCAGACCCTTCATGAAAAAAAAAACTAAGTCATCTTCTGGCTGAAGAGCTCCTCCAAAGCATTCAGAATTATAGAGAAATAGTAGAAAAGGGCAATTGCCAGTACTTGCTGCCAACTGGTAGAAATGAGAACTATTAGAGCTGTCATGAGTGTCTCTCCTTATAGTGTTATAAACACACCTTTATCTCCAACCTATAACCTATATATGAAGCAAATATCTTTGTTTATCTCTTCTGGTTATTTTATTATATCACATTTTTTTTTATTATTTTATAAGACACTGACTTATTTTCTTATACTAAGTACTGTGCATTTTACATTATGGTAGTCAAGTTGTGGAAGGGATATCAAGAATTTCTCTTCTGGGGAAGGGCTCAGTGTGTTTTCTGCTCTGTTCAGGATATCTGTGTCACACTAGGTGGGATTACAACCATGCTATCCTCCAGAGGTTAATTATGGGTTTCAGAGACGAGCAACTTTTTGACACTGCCTATGATGCTGTCACCTGCAAGTGAGTTAGGCTCCTTGGGGAGCTGTCCTGGGACTTACGTGATCTGTGAGCTGCAAATGGAGCTGGTTTTTGTGGTGCAGAACTGTAATCCCAGTGCTCAGGAGCCAAAGGAAGGAGGATCATGTTCCGGGCCAGCCTGGGCTACAGTCTCAGAAAACCAAATCAAATAAAAACCAGGAAGAAATAAATGGAAGAGCTCAGCATTAGAGAGAAACAAACCTTGGTTTCCCTGTCAGAGACAGAAGTGAAAATCTTTATGTGAAGCAAGGGGAGCCAGATGTGAATGAACCTGCACTGAGTGATCTTTCTGTGTAAAATTCTGTAACCCACATCGATAAAGAAACAGGAGATTGGTGGTTTCCTGTGGCTCCAGATGGACGTAAGAAAGGACAGTGCACAGGAGCAGGGACTCTTCAAGACCGTGTGATCCTGAGAACCGGACAAGTGACAGTTTCACTGAGGCATGCTTGTGCCTAAATTCATGCAATTCCATGTTTTCCACAAGTGCTTTTTAAAGAATTCACAACTGGTAGGTCGGTTGCCCAGCAGGCAGAGAGGGCTTGAGAGTGGCGAAAATGGAAAGAGCTTCATTTCCACCAACCACAAGTGTGTCTCAAGATGACAGACACTGTGTGAGTATCACAGCTTCGCGTTGTTTTCAGGTATGTAGTTCTTATTTGACTCTCAGTGCCTCAGGCTGAGGGCAGTAGGAAGGTGAATGACAGAGGGCTTACTCTCACAGAGTGCATTCTGTAATCAGCCTTCTAGAAGCTCACACCATACTTCAACATTTGTCACACAGCAGTGTCCATCTGCAAGGAAGACCGGTGGGCTGGGTGGTAACTGCAGTGAGAGAGTGGGATCATTTCAGAAGAAGAAATACATGGAGTGGAGTAAGACTCTGAGGCCACAGTTACAAGCACATCTATATGTGATGCTGGAAAAATTGGAGATCCAGAGGAAAGAAATAAAACTGAACCCTTATATCATATATAAAAATCACTTCAGAATGGATCAAATACCTAAACATAAGACCCCAAATCTCCAACCTCTTAGAAGACAATATAAAGTTTTATGACATTTCATTTGACAATTATGTTTTCTATTGTATTTTTTCAATGACACCAAAAGTACATGCAGCAAAAGAAAACAAAATAGATGAATTAGACTTCACCCAGGCTAAAGTCTTTAATGTGTCAAAATATAGTTTTAACAAAGTGAATGGGAGAAATACTTGCAAGTGATACATCTGTTATACATTTGAAATCCAGAATATATAAACACCTCCTATCACTCAGCATCACTAACAAAGGGGCACAAAGACCTTGGCAATCCATTTTGCCAAAGAAAACATGCGAGTGCCCAGTAGAAGAAGAGATACTGACCATCACAGTCACTAGGGAAAAGCAAGTTAAAACTGAAATAAGATGTCACTTTGTACCCACAGAGCTGGATGCTGTTGAAACAAAACCAATCAGAAAGAATGACAAGTGTTGGGAAAGAAGTAAGGAAATTGTAACACTTACACTCTGCTTATGGGAATGTCCAACAGTGTAGTCATTGAGGAAAACAGTGTTGTAATTTCTCAAACAACAGAAATAGAATTACTAAGTTCCACAGAAATTCCACTTCAGGGTATACCCTAGAATACCAAAAGAATGGTGTTAAGGAGCTATTTATACACCATAATTTTGGCAACATCATTCACGATATCCCAAAGCTGGAAGTAGCCCAACTTACTGGTGATATGGTGAGCAGATAAAATGTGGCCCTGACACACAGTAGAATGTTGTCCAGCCTTGAACTGGAAGCAAATAATGCTATGTGCTGTACCACGGGTTGCATGAAAACACTATTCCAAGCAAAACCAGCTAATCACAGACAGATGTATATACTGTATAACTCTACTTTCACAGAGTAGCTGTACCAGTGATGTCCACAGAAGTATCAGGAAGAAAGGTGGGTTCTTAGTGGGTGCTGGGTTTCCGTTTAGGAAGAGAGAAAAAGGCATGCCAGGTGAAAGTGATGGTTTGTACACCATTATGAAGACACATAGCACAGTATTCTCTTAAACATGATTAAAATGGTGCATGTTAATTGTACCCCAGTAGTAATCTATAATGGGAGAAATTACAGCCCACTTAGATGGTTACCCCAAAACTGTATTATCACCTGGAATCATGTAGAGTCATTCCTACAGTGGGAAAATGGTCTCTCTTTAGAGAGATTAAAAAGCTTTCAGATTCTGCTAGCTCTTTTAGGTCCTAATTGACAAGGCACAGTATTATCTGTCAGTCCAGGAATATAATTCTCTCCTTCTCTCTCTCTCTCTCTCTCTCTCTCTCTCTCTCTCTCTCTCTCTCTCTCAAGAACCATGTTGAGAACACTTTGAACACTGTGAACATATTAGCACTTCCTCTATCCAGCTCTCCTTGGTCTACAACAAGAATGCCCCTTATTCAACATCAGGTACACTCTACCATGGGTAAAAATGCCTTGCTTCATGGGAAAACCTTGTTTGTCATTCCCACCACTGATTTGGACCACACAACCCTTCCACTTTTTACCCAGAGCATCAACATGTTTTTTTCTCAATCTTTACTCCCCTGTTCAGGACTGTTCAACAGGTTGGATGAAACCTGACACCCAATAACAGCTTCTCTCCCTCTGGTTTTCTGAGGCAGGAAAGTTCTTCCCCTAGTGGAGAGGAGAGTTATGTTATTGCCTTGACTCTGGGTGGGTTGTGCCATGGCTGTGGCAACATATTTGTGGAATATGGACAAAATGGAGTTTGCATTCTGAAACAAGCTGAAAATTGATAAAGCTGTGACTTTGACATTGAAAACTTGTGCTTGAAGCCCTGGGTGCCTTGGAAGATGTCCAGAAATGCAGAAAACACCTGTCTCTGAGAAGCCAACCTCTTGGAGAGGACAGGAGTAGGTCCTTCTAGTGACAATTCCAGTCTTTAACTCCTTACACAGGCACCTCACACAGGAGTCCTCAGAGAGACTTTAGCTCCCAGCCATTGATTCCCCCTCTTACTTAGAGTCTTACCAAGCTTTCCCTCATCATCCCATCCTGGAGTATGGAGCATAGACAGGTAATCATGCCTGATGTGTTTGTGTTCCTAGGCCATGGACCCATGAATAGATTAAAGAGTTTGTTTATATACCTGTTTGGGATTGCTTGTTATGCAATGTTACTGTGTTCTTCTAAGAAAAAGTGGACAATCTTAGAACATCAAAATTTGTGTATCTGTTTTTCATGGAAGGTATCCTTTGGCCACAGATCTCCTTCTCATGTAGATTTTTATCAGTATTCCAGAAAAACACCAGTTTCTAAAACTTATTTTAGAAATGCAGTATGAGCCTGTGTGTGGAATATTCCTTTATACCATGTGAATATATGTCACTGTGATTGGTTTAATAAAGAAGTTGACTGGCCAATAGGTGAACAGGATAAGGCCAAACTGAGAATGCTGGAAGGAAGAAGGGCAGAGTCTGAGGAGTTGCCAGCAGAAGATGCAGAGAGAAGCAAGATGGGCATGCTGTACTGAGAAAAGGTACCAAGCCATGTGGCAAAGTGTAGATAAGAAATATGGGTTAATTTTAAATATAAGAATTGGCTAGCAACAAGCCTGAGCTATTGGCTGATCATTTATAATTAATATTTCTTTTTAAAGATTTATTTATTTATTATGTATACAGTATTCTGCCTGCATGTGTACCTGCAGGCCAGAAGAGGGCACCAGATCTCGTTACAAGTGGTTGTGAGCCACCGTATGGTTGCTGGGAATTGAACTCAGGACCTCTGGAAGAGCAGTCGGTGCTCTTAACCACTGAGCCATCTCTCCAGCTCCATTTATAATAAATATTAAGCCTCTGTGTGATAGGCTGGAAAGAAATGTCCATCTATACCTGTGTGACAGGGCCATGAAGTACTGAGTGGCACTGGGAGATGTTCATACATCTTCATGTGTCTGCAGCTGGATACGCGTCATATTTGACACAACTCAATTCAGTTGAAACTTTTGTGTCAGGAGACCAGCATTGGTGTAATTAAGAAACAGTCCAAAAATGCTATTTAACTTATATTTTGGCATTTATACTTTCATTACATATAAAGGATACTTACAGCACTGTAAGGATCTAAAAGTGCTTTGCCTTAATTCTCTTAGCTATAAAATTGGCCTCAGTGTAGTTTCTTCTTCAGAGAGCTAATGTTTGAGTGAAAATTCTACCCAAGAACTTGAACATAGTACTCAGTGCACAACTGCCACTGAACATGTTAACCACCTGATTTGAACACACACACACACACACACACACACACACACACACACACACAATCACTTAGCATGAAAAGAATATCATTAGTGTCAGGTTTCTGGAATTATAGTGTTGAATGAATTGCTAAACCCAATGTTCTCCCATTAGCTGATCAGTCCATGAACTAGAAAAGAGAACAGAAACTCGAAAACAGCAGCAACCAAAAGAGTAAAAGTGATGAAGAAGAAAGAGGGAAGTTATTATGACAGAATTAAAACAACCTTAGCTCATTCTTTTAGATGGCAATATGGAGGATAATGAAGTTAACAAGCATCAGTGCTCTCAAGCTCAAAGCAGAAAATGAGTGGGGAAGGGTTAAGGCTGGTGTTGTGGGCACTCTCCACACAGAAGGAGTTCTGTGAGGTCTGATTGCCACTCGAAGTTTCTAAGAAATTGCCTTTCTCTTCAGTATTATCCAGGCTTCCAAGGGTTTGCTTATCTCAAGTAAGACTAAAGAAAAAGGAAGTTTACAATTTCCTACCAAGAGGTTATAAACGTCCTTATAAATACAGCAAGGACCACGTCATCTAATTGCAGGATGTTGTAGTCATGGCAACAGGCTGGAGGGACTCAGCTTGAATTGAGTTTTGCTTGTGACATGTAGCGTGGGAAACCCCACATTTGGGACAATTGTTCACTAAACTTCAGTTTGAGGCCCAATAAAGAGTCTTTAAGGATCATCATAATTACTAGCAAGCAGTGTCACATTTGGGGGCACATCTGCTTTTAATTTCTGTAACTTGGCCGTTAATCTGGAGGGCGCCAAGTGGTCCCAGAAAGGCTTTAGATATTGACCATGGCAGACACCTCTATCTGATAACCACAGACTGGGTTCCAATCAGAGAAATGCCTTCCTTTCCAGTTAAGGTTAGTTCTATGCAATATTTGGGAAATATTGATATTTTTTTTCATTCAAAAAGAGGACAGCTCAGGTACTCAAACTCAATTGGAGACCAGCCCCCCCCTCTCTCTGTGTGTATATGTGTGTGTGAATATGCATATATATGCATATACATACACACATATACATATGTAGGTAGGTAGATAGATAGATAGATAGATAGATAGACAGATAGATATCTGCTTGAGTGTGTGCACACATATTCACGTGTCCATAATGATCTGGGATGTGATAGGCAGTGTGAGGTAAAGCAGACCCTAATAACCAAATCACAAAGATGCCATGCTCTGGTGATGAGGTGGCTTCTCATTTTGCTGAGTCATTGTCAGTCTGGTCCTGCCTGGATCTTCATATAAGCATGCCCCACAGCAGACCTGGAGCTGGGTCTTGGTAATGGTTGTACCCATTTCGAGAAACCCCCAGAGACCACCAAGGAGCCAGTTTCCGATGCAAGTACATAAGGAAATGTGGTGGCGGCCATGAGCCCAGGTGTAGAGAGTTTTTATAGGGAAAAACAACAAGCTGGGAATTACAAGCTTGGGACTAGACAGAAGGGATATGGGGCAAAGTGATTTTTTGAAACGATTGGTCTAGACTTTCGTGCGAAGCCACATTTGAAACTATTGGACTGTACTTTTGGCGGGAAACCACAACCTGCTGAACAAGATTATCTGGACTGCTCAGCAGGGTTATCTAGATAGCTTCAAGGGCCATAAACCACAGACAGAATGTCTGCAGGAACATACTGCCCTGTATCTGTTCTAGTTGATGGAGCATTCCTGAGGTCCTTTCTGGAACTGAGTACAGCAGGTGGTATAAGATGCTGGCCCTACCCTTAGATGGGGTCTGTATTGCCTTCACAGTAATGGTAACAGAGGATGATGGAATCTATGTTCTGGGATCCCAAGGTTGTGAACTGTTTTCCACAAGTGCTCTATATAGACGAGCATTTCTAAGTTGCTGATGGGAATGGAGCTGACTGAGTGTTATATCCCCCACCCCCCACCCCCGATGCAAGCCATTCGTGCTTCGCTAAGGGGACTACCTCGTCAGTTACAGATTCTGTCTGACGTGAGGCTTTACTGAACATCTGAGCCATGGGGAGCTCCTGCCCCCATGCTATTTGTGTCAAGAATCTCATCAGTCAGCCTTCTGCCCTGCCTTCCCCCAGAAAGTTAAAAGATAAAATGTCCCTGGCACACTCATAGCAATGTGGGGGCTGCATCTTGACCTATGAATCTCACCATCTGCACCAACTTTTTCTCTCTACGTCCAGGCTGGAATAGCTTGTCCTGTCTTTGGACTTGTAGAGACTAATTCAACAATTCCTAGAACAAGACCTGGTACATGCAAAGATGCAAAGATCTTCTTAGAACACAGTGTCCCTTTGGCAGGACCCAGGATTTTCTCTAGTCAGGGTGTAGGAGCCAAGAAGACCACTGTCACGCAGGTTTCCTCTGATCTGAGTTCTCCATGCCCTCTGTGGGGTTTTTTTTTTTTAAGGTCACTTGAGCTAAGAGTAGTTCTAGAATATTCCAACAATTTTGACTAAATAGTTTCAGCTGAGGCTCAGGTTACAACATAGATCGAAAGCTTTTCAGGTAACTACTATCCAATAAAGTTGACACGTTTGTAGGAAAACACCCCAGCTTGAGAACAGCTTGTTCTTGATGTACACTAAGATGGAAATGGTGTCCTCACAGTGCACACACACTCCCCTGAGAGGACCTGACCTCCCCAGCCCTCATCTTTCACCCACTGTTGTAACAAGCCACACAGAAATGCATGCTGAAAGGTAATTTTAACTGTCATCTCTCTTTGGACACGTTTTAAAATTTCTTTTCTGGTAGAGTTTTAAGACATTTTAGGGGGCATTGGCTTAGAAAAAGCAGGAATGGAGGGCCCACGGTGTTTTGGGTTGATGCCTTGGGACTTAGATTCCCTTGGTCAGTCAGCACCAGCTGTAGATTTGGGGGCTGTGATTGAAGCAGACCCATTTGGAGCTGCCGAGCTTCTCCTCCTCATCAAGCTGCTTCTTCTCTGTAAGACGGGGACGGTGTGATTTCATATGCAATAAGGTTTTTACTGGAGACAGTTTGCTTTCAGGTCTGCCAAAGGCTCGAGGTCAAAGATGGGTCAAGGTGGAGTGGAATAGCTGTGACAATTTAACAGTGACACAGTCCCATTTTACTGTATGACTTGAGTCAAATAGAGAGAGCCTGCCTGGGATGCTGGTATGGTGTAGGTATGATTTGTACTTCAAATTCTCAACACTCGAATCTTGTTTTCCCGTGTGCTGGGGTACAGTGGTAAGTCTTTAAAAGATGGGACTTAGTGGGGGCATGGGGTCCTCAGAAGAGGTTGTGGTAGTTCTAATGGGACACAGAATCCTTATGAGAGATTATTATTGAAGAACAAGAGTGCCCTGATCCCACATCCTGCCTTACTGTGTGAATGCTTCCTCCCACGTGTATCCCTACTACTGTGATGATATGCACCATAGATGCCTATTCAGAGAAGAGCTAAGGCTAGGACCATGCTTTTGAATGTTCAGAACTATGAGCTAAATAACTATGAGCACACTTGTGTGTGTGTGTGTGTGTGTGTGTGTGTGTGTGTTGATATTGTGTTCCCCAATATATCGTGCACCCTAATAAATTTATCTGGGATCAGAGAACAGAACAGCCACTAGACAGACATAGAGGCCAGAAAATGGTGGCACTCACACCTTTAATCCTATCACTTGGGAGGCAGAGATCCATCTGGATCTCTGTGAGTTTAAAGCCACACTGAAAACAGCCAGGCATGGTGACTCACGTCTTTAATCCCAGGAAGTGAGCCTTTAATCCCCAGAAGTGATGGCAGAAGCAGAAAGGTATTTAAGGCGTGAGGACCAGAAACTAGCGCCTGGTTAAGCTTTTAGGCTTTTGAGCAGCAGTTCAGCTGAGATCCATTCGGATGAGGACTCAGAGGCTTCCAGTCTGAGGAAACAGGATCAGCTGAGAAACTGGCAAGGTGAGGTAGCTGTGGCTGGTTCTGTCTCTCTGATCATTCAGCGTTCACCCCAATACCTGGCTCAGGTTTGATTTTATTAATAAGAACTTTTAAGATTCATTCTACATGTGTGTGTATGTTATGGTGTATGCAAGTGCATGCAGCTGTGTGCACCTGTATGTGTAGGCCCGTTGTTGATGTCGGGTAACTTGACTACTGTGTCCCTTTTTCTGTTTCAAATAGGGTCTCTCACTGAACTAGTGGAATAGCTAGACTGACCTGCCCGTGAGACCCCAGTATCCTCTTGTCTCCACCTCCTTGTGCTGGGCTCACACTTCTGTGATGAGGTTTTTATGTGGCTGTTAGGAATAAGCTTCGGTCCTCATGTAGGCTCGGTAAGTTTTTTACCCACTGGGCTATCTCCCCAGCTCAAACCTCTTTTCTTGGTAAAGTTACCTGCCTTGGTTATTTCATTGTAGTAGCACAAAGACAGCGTCTTTTTACAACAAGGGGCTAACCATCGGACATAAGAACTCCTAGATAGCCTTCTGCTTTTACTTGGGCTTTGTTTATGGGGAAAAACATTTTTATAGAGATGGTTAGGCGTTAATACCTTGTTAAGTCACAGCACGTGTTTTTTTAACGTGGCAGAAGGGACCAATCACTTTTAACTATTTCACATGCACATATTTACAGCTAATGTCAGCCATATGTTTTAAATATTTAAGACAAATCTAGCCTCTCGGTTTTAAAAGCAACTCTATTCACTAGATGAGTGCAAAACCAGAGTATATAATGGCTTCCCGAACAGACAAATGAATCACAAAAAAGGGACCCACAAGCACCTCATCAAAACATTAGTTCAGTTTGACTATTTTAAACTAATCACACAACTAAGACTTTAAACTGTAGATGTTACGTACACAATGGAACTTTTTTTTTTTCAGCCATAAAAATAAAGAAATAAAGCCATGTTGTTTGCAGGAAAAAGGAGACAGTCTGAGTTCAGAGAGATCTTAGGGAGACAGCTAGATGCTTTCTCTCTTTGTGGCTTGTAGATTTCAAGTTTTAGTTTTTATTTTAACTTAGGAGCATGTGTGCATCTGTGTGCGTGTGCGCATGTATGTGTGCAGTGCTCACACGAGCGGGAAGAGGGGCATTGGATCCCCTAGAGCTGGAGTTACAAAGGCTGTTGGGAGCCCGTGAAATGAATGCTGGAAACCAGACAGCAGTCTTCCACAAAAGCAGCTGGTGTTCTTTAGCACTAAGCTAGCTTTCCATGCCCAAGGTTCTGCATAGCTCCATAAAGCCACGTATACACATATGATCTGAAAGTGGACGCAAAACTGTCTAGAGGGACAAGGGAGTCATAGGAGCAGGAAGAGGCCATGAGAGGGAGAGTAGGAGGGATTGTGATGTGTCTTAGCTACTAGTCACCGTGACAAAAAAAAAAAGTTGAATAAAGCAACTGTGGAAGGAAGAGTTTATTGGGAAGCAAGGGTCTCTTACCGAGGCCCTTAAGAGTTCAAGGGCCCAGTGCATCACGGCAGGGAAGACATGGCTGCAGAAGCAGGAAGCAGCTGGTCACATTGTATCCCCAGTCAGGAAGAGGGGAGATGGATGCTGGTACTCAGTCCTTTTCCTCCAGTTCTGCACTGCTGGACATTTAGGGTGGGTCTTCACACCTCAGTTAACCCAAGCTAGACAGTTTCTCAGAGACAAGCCAAGAAATTTATTTCCATGATGATTTTAGACTCCATCAAGTTGACAAGATTAAACATCTTGACATATACATGTACAAAAAGCTTTAAAAGTTCTTCATGATGAATCATTTCAGTCAGTATGTTCACTGTATTGGAAATCTCAACATGTTTACCACTTTTTAAAAAACACATCATTGATTTATCATATTTTTAATGAATTGGCCACCTACTTTGTCACTGGGGATTCACTTTTGCCTACATAGACCTTAACATGTATTTGTAAAATTAGAGAAAATGCTTTTATCCTGGTAATAATGACCACACCTCATAAATGTGACTATACCACCACAATGCCATTGTATTCATGTTTTCCTGAGCCTTCAAAATATTTGATTTGCTCCTCTGTCTTGCTTGTCAGTAAAGTGTTGTGTGATATTTTGTTTGTGTTCTGACAAATAAAGCTTGTTTGGATAAAGGGCAGAACTAGCCACTAGTTAACCATAGAGGTCTGGAGGTCTGTACAGAGAGGAACAGGAAATGATAAGGCAAGGCAGAGACAGGATCTTGACCCTTTTGGACTGGAGAAACTGAAGAGGAAGGAATTAACTGTGGCTGCACTCCTGCTTCTTTGGTCTTTCAGGTTTTACCCCGATATCTAATTCCTGGTTTTTATTGATAAAATTAATTAGATTTACACTCAATAAAGTGCTGAAGAATTCACACCAGTGACTCAGTGGAAGGCTCCACATCCAAACAAGACAAGGTTTGACTTCCTCCAGGGTCTATTACTTGCTCACTTGCTTCTATTTCCTGAATCCTGGCAGCTCTATTCCCAGTACTAAGACTATCAGTTGGCTAAGTTATTTCATTTGAGTAAGCAAACTGATGGCTTCCTAGCTCCTCCCTCCTTTATGTTGTTTTAATAGACTCACCTGTAGAAGGCCTTATTTCTGTCTAGAATACAATTTACATCAGAAAAAGAAAAGAGGCGTACGTGGTCCTCTCCTGTTGCTGGATTTCCTAGTGATTCTCCGTGATATCCAGTGGGTCCCTCGCTTTATTTTATGTCATTACAGATTCATGGACGCTTACTTTTTCAGTGCATTTTAGTTGCTTACAGCCATTATGCTCTTTTATTAGTTAAATTATCCCATCTTGCATGCATGGGTCCCTTTCAGGGGCTTCTTTTAATTTTTGATCCCCATATATTGAATAACTTTCTAGTTCTGGAACACACACACACACACACACACACACACACACACACACACACACACACAGAGAGAGAGAGAGAGAGAGAGAGAGAGAGAGAGAGAGAGAGAGAGAGAGAGAGCGCCATCCTTCACTCACTTTCTTCCATCATACCTACATGTGCAGTTCCATGTCACTGAGCCACATGTGAGACGCAGGGTGCTCCAGACTGCAGAGACACACCTCTGCTGTGCCTTTCACACAGCCATCTCAAACTCATTCCCATCAGCTCAGTTTGCATTTTACAAGTATCATTGCAAGCGAACCATGTGTCACGCGGCTCTTTGCTCCTGGTATGGTGTCCTGGAGAACTGGCTCTGGTCTCAGTGCACTTATTTGCAGTCATTTGTCCTCTGCGTCACAAGCTTGCTCACACCATTTGCAGTTTCAAACAAGACTGCCTGCCTGCTTGCCTTTGTACTGTTAAAAACCCTAAACATGAGAGGTTAGTCAGGTATATGGCTTGCAAGGATTTTCTCCCCATCTGCAGTTTGTGAAATTTTGCAATTTTCTAGAAGAGTTTTGGATTGACAGAAGAGCCATCGGGGCAGTAAAGAGCACTCTCCTGCTCCCTGGCTTGAGTTTGCTTCTCATTAGCACTTATGTTAGCATGACACATTTGTCACATGAATAAACTGACACATTAATAAAAACCAAGGCATTATTACTAATAAAGATCCACCACAATGTCCTCCATCTGCTCCACATCCTACCCAGAAAGCCACATTATACTCAGTTGATCATGGCTCCTTAGGTTTTTATTGGCTGTGACCTTCTTTGTTTCTTGTGACTCATAATTCTGAAGAGGACTGACCAGGTATTTTATGGAGTGTTTCTCTGTTGGAATTTATCTCATTTGTCTTTTGGTTTGGTGGAGGGTATGGGTTTTGGAAGGAAGATTGTATAGGCAAAGTATCATTTTGGCCCTTTCATGTTAACTATTATACTGTAATCTGCTAACTACCTGGAGTTCACTCAGTCTCCACAAGTGAAATGTGCAACCTCCTTCAAGACTCCATTCACTTCAAACACCATCTTCAATCTTGGGGTATTCAGGCCATCTTACTTCTGATATGAAAGCTATAAATCTGGGGTTCACTAACTCCACAAATTCAGTGACTTGCTAGAATGACTCACAGAACTTAAATTGCTCAATTACAGGAGTATTAAAAAGGCATCAAACTGGGAGCAGTCCACAGAAGAGAGAGAGTAACATCTGATAGATTCCAAATGTGAAGCCTCCTGTCTTAGGACTAGCCACCTTCTGGTCCATTGATGTTAGTCACCAACCAGGGACTTCTCCTAGTGTTTATGGTGCAGAGGTTTGGCTCAAGGTGTCAGGTCCTAGGAATGGCTGACTCTGTGATAGAATAGGAGATTGAACTCAGTCTCCAGCTTCCCTCCCTTTCTTGAGCTGGAAATGAGGCCAAGTCTCCTAATCTTTTGACCCCCTGTGGAGCTTTTTGACATAACCAGGCTCCCACACTGCAAGGCTCTGGGGGCCTACCCCAAGCCTGTTCATTAGAAGGAAACCAGGCATCATCCGAGGAGCCCATCATGAATGACAGTCAGTAGACTCCAAGGAACTGGAGCACGCTTTCCAAGAACCATGGACAAAGGCCAGCCAAGTTCTCTAGAAGGAACTATAAAGTCTGATGATTCGTGTTGGAGAGCTGAGTTCTCACAGCATTGTACAGAACAGTATGATCTGAACATCTTAGTGTTCCCTGTGCCTCAGCTCTTCAGCCATAACACGTCCACAAACTTCTGGACAGCACTGATCACTCGCTGCTGTAGTTACAGCTTTTCAGAATGTCATGCCTTTGGAATTGCACAACATCAACCCTTTTCAGAACTTTCTCATTTCAAAGTATATACTTAAAATGACTTTTATTATTCAATAATATTATTTTGTATGGGGAGATAGTATTTTCATTTTTGCCTACTGCCTGAATCTAGGTTGCTTCCAGTTAATAGGGATTTGAATCCAGATTCAAGTATTTGAAAAGAGATGTTATTTAGATCACTTGAACCTAGAAGCTCTGTGTCTAATTCCTATGTTATGACCCTGGTGAAGTATGTCTCGATGTACCAATCTAAGTTCCAAAGTCCTGGACTGGGAGAGGAGAGAGAGAATTGAGGCTCAGCATCCTCGTAGCCTTTGGTGATGTCAGAGTCTGGCTTGAGCAGCTCTGATGGCTGCTTAGCAGAAGCTCCCATGTTTGATTGGCGGTCCTGTTATGATGGATGCTGTGACCCCTCTTTCTGTATGTTTAGCTGCCTCCAGGATACCCTTTATTCTGAAATTTCTACTGAGAGCTTTGCTCACTTTTAAATTGCTTGCTTATTTTATTATTGTGTTATTTTTAAAGAAGAGTATATTTTGCAAGCTATCTTTTATCAGACAAATCTGATACATTTTCTCAGTCTATGCCTTATTAAAAACAAACAAACAAATATTTTATCTCTTTTGTAGGACAACTAAAATTTCTTGTTTGAACTTCTCTTTCCTTGATTCTTCTCGGGCAGGGTCTCACAGCACAGGCCAGGACAGCTTTGAACTCCTGATCATGACACCTCTATCTCCTGAGGGCTGGGACTACAGATTTGTACCATCATGCCTGGTTTGTGTCTGATTTTTCATAATGTTCAAATTATTATTTTTTCTTTCACGGATCATGAATTTTCACATTTTATTCAAAACTCATTTTCCAGCTCTGTGTCTTCCAGAAGATTTAAGATTTTGCATTTTGCATTGTGGTCTGCTTGAGTTAATTTTTTTTTTTGTGGGAGTTAAAAGGTCCATGCCCAGACTTGTCTGTTGATGTACATGCCTGTGATTGGCCATTGCAGATGTTGATTATTCTAATATTTGTGACAGAGACTGTGGAGTCCCTGCTAGAACACTGGTTTATCCACTTCTTCTGTAATTGTCTCAGGCTTTGCCTCATGTTTTGAACCATGTGTGTATGTGTTAGGAATTGTTGCATCTTCTTGGGAAAATGGCACCTTTTACTGTTGTATAATGACTTTTTAAGGTCTGAGAAAGCTCTTTATTTTCATTTGAAGTGACTGTATGCCATT
Source organism: Peromyscus attwateri (assembly GCA_902168425.1). Classification (NCBI taxonomy): domain Eukaryota; kingdom Metazoa; phylum Chordata; class Mammalia; order Rodentia; family Cricetidae; genus Peromyscus; species Peromyscus attwateri. Next base: position 33,744 of record CABHPP010000061.1, on the reverse strand, counting down.
TCAAATATGGGCACTAAAGTTAGTGTGAAGCTCCTTTAAACTAAGTTCTTTATTTTTTCTTTAAAAATAAGTTATTTTACTCCACAAGGGAAGTTGGATAGACAATACTCACAGCTAACACTAAGATTTTCTGAACAGTAAACCTCCATTTTTTGTTGCATAGGAATGTGTTACTGTCAAGGTGGTGTGAAGCCAGGGCAGACTGTGAAAAAGCACTGGTTAAGTAGGAAGTGAATGTGGTGGTTTTAATGAAAACGGCCCCCATAGGCACATAGATTTGAATACTTGGGAGTGGCACTATTTGAAAGAATTAGGAGGTGTGGTCTTGTTGGGGAAAGTGTGTCATTTGGGGTAGGCTTTGAGGTTTCACAAAGCCCATCCCAAGAGCCGGGAGTCTCTCTCTTCCTGCTGCCTGCAGATCTGGATGTAGAACCCTCAGCTACGCTGCAGCACCATGTCTGCCTGCATGCTGCCGTGCTTCCACCGTGATGAGACTTTTGAAACTGTAAGCAAGCCCCAGATAAATGCTTTTTTTTTTATAAGAGTTGCCATGATCATGATGTCTCTTCACAGCAATAGAACACCAACTGAGGCAGTGAACATGTTTTTCTCTTTGACTCCTTGAGAAAAGTAAGTTTCGAGAGTTTCTTAGATGCGTCTCCAAGGGGCGCTGTGTTATAAGCAGTCTTTTTTTTTTTTTTCAATTCACCTGCATTGTGCACTGTAGCTAAAGGGCCCCATGTAACCACTTCTAATAGCAGCCCTTGCAGAAGCCCACGGCTGATTTTCCTTGTTGAATTTCAAAACGAATGTTAGATGGATAAAGTTCCCTCTTTATCTCTTTATCTTTAATCCGAGTCTTGATTCTAAAAATGGGCTTCTTGTAGATAGCATATAACTGATTATTTTTTTAATCTTCAGGACAAAGACAGAGAGAGAAAGAAAGTGAGAGCGAGAGCGAGAGAGAGAGAGAGAGGGAGAAAGATGACATTTTAACTCTACTCTGAAGGAAGAATAAGGTAAAGTATGTCAACATCGTCTTCCAGTAGCAGAAATGTCCCCTCTGTAATATCACTATCTAGCTGCATTTAGTGTACGAAATCTTTCTTTGTATGGATGATACTTTTTTATTTCCAAATTTCTTTTCGTATTTATGAGGAATAATAAAACAGATGGTGTCACATTCCAGAAAATGAGATGACTCCTTCTTCCAGGGTCCTGTACAGAGGAGGCCAGAAGTGTCACTGTTTTGGTTCCCTTAAGAGTAGCCCCTGGCTCAGAAGGAATGGGAGCAGAGGAGTGAGCACCTCAGCTTCCTTACCGGCCCCTTAGCTCACCTCCTAGGTATGTTCTGTGTAAGCGGCCTGAGTGCCAGCTGGGATTGAGCCAACCCTGCCTGCCTGCCTGCGGCATCAGCATTAGCACTCCGTCTGGGTGTCTTTTCTCACCATTATCCCCTCCCCTTCTCATGTCAAATCCCTTAGGATGGCCTTCTCCTTAAGTTCACAGCCCACTGTCAATCACTCACAGTGGTTTGTTTCTGGGGCAAGCCATAGGATGGCAGAAAAGTCTCTAACCATCGTTTTCATAACATCCTTATCCCCAACTTTTGTTGCCCAGAAAGCACAGGACTTAGTAAATTTGTCTTACCAATTGAATTTTTAAAACTGTGCATCCACCATTACACAATCTTTGTTGAGACTGTAGTCTTGGTGATACTATTAACATGTGTGTGATCTTCATGCCAGTCCTTACTGCAAATTTTCTTCCATTACTTCTTTATTTTTTTTTTTTTTTTTTTTTTTTTGGGTTTTCGAGACAGGGTTTCTCTGTGTAGCTTTGCGCCTTTCCTAGGACTCACTTGGTAGCCCAGGCTGGCCTCGAACTCACCCATTACTTCTTGATTCTGAAGAATTTACTTTTATTTCCAGGGCTTGGGTGTCTGCATCGGCTGAGGCACGTACAGAGTCAGTGTGAAGCGAAAGAAGTACTAGGGAATTATGGGTCCATTGTAATGTTCGGTATTGTAGTCATGGAATCTGATGGCAGACTCAGGCTCTCGACTGTCCCCCAAAGACCTGCCACCATCAGAAACGCATCACTGAATAGACTTGGTAATACCAAAATCTGGTGGATATGACATCCTCCCTACTCCTTTCTGATAAGGTCTCATGTAGCCCAGTCTGGCTTCAAATTCACTATATTAACTATCTTAGTTAGGGTTTCTATTGCTGTGATGAAGCACCATGACCAAAAAGCAAGTTGGGGAGGAAAGGGTTTATTAGGTTTACACTTCCACTTTGCTATTCATCACTGAAGGAAGTCAGGACAGGAACTCACACAGGGCAGGAACCTGGAGGCAGGAGCTGAAACAGAGGCCATGGAGGGATTGCTGCTTACTAGCTTGCTCTCCATGGCTTGCTCAGCCTGCTTTCTTATCGAACCCAGGACCACCAGTCCACAGTTGGCACTACCCTTCATGGGCTGGGCCCTCCCCTATTGATCACTAATGGGAAAAATGTCTTACAGCTGGATCTCATGGAGGCATTTCTTCAACTGAGGCTCCTTCCTCTCTGGTGACTCTAGCTTGTGCCAACTCGACACACAAAACCAGCCAGTACAGTAACCAAGAATGAATTTGAACTTCTGATTCTCTTGCTTCCACCTCCTGAGTGCTGGTGTTTCAGGGCTGTGTTGCCATAGCAGCCTGTTTTTATGTGGTGCTGGGGATCAAATCTAGGGCTTCACGCACACTAGACAAACAAGCTACCAGGTAAGCCTTTTCTTTCATAAAAAGGTGAGAGTGGAAAGACCATAAATACTTCTGCTGGAGTGTGTGTGTGTGTGTGTGGGCATGCACGTGTATTGTGTGTATGTCCATGTAAGTGTGTGTGTTCATGTGTGTCTCCATGTATGTTTGTTTGTTCATGTATATATGTGTATGTCCATGTAAGTGTGTGTGTCCATGTGTGTCTCCATGTACGTGTGTTAGTTCATGTATATATGTGTATGTTCTCTCTCTCTCTCTCTCTCTCTCTCTCTCTCTCTCTCTCTCTCTCTCGTATGAATCCTAAGCAGGCAGCCTAACTGAAGATTTTTCCTTTTTAAAAAGTTTCTGTTTAAAAGTCAATTTTCATAAATGAATGAATGAATGAATTAATTAATTAATTAATAGATAAATAAAGCCAGAACACAACAGCAGTGCATCAGCTTCCCTGGGCAGAGGATGAGTCCTGGTGTTAGTAATCTTTACAGCATATGCAGCCTGCATCCCCAATGCAGCCTGCATCCCCAATGCAGCCTGCATCCCCCATGCAGCCTGCATGCCCACTGGCACAATGGTGAGCACCTGGAGTCTGGGGCAGCACCTTTTCCTTTGCCATCTAGAGCATAATGAGTTCTCCAACACCCATAATTTTCCCCTATAATCTGGTTAAAGCTGGGCCTGGGGACATTCATCCTTACTGTCTAGGTTGTAACTATCAGGTCAGTTCTGGCAGCACCAAGGGACATTATGGACTGTTTATCCTTGGCTAGGTGCAAACTTTAACATTTTGAGGACATTTTTAGCTTAGGGAGAGATTGAAGAGATATCCCTAATGTGATTTGTCCTCAAGCCCAGTGCAGTACCAGTCTGTCCACAGCTGTATAACTGACAGCACCCAGGCTTGTTCTGTGTGGCTAAACCAGCAGGGTTTTCAGAGGTGATGCCTCTGTGACACTCTGCCTGAATCTGTTTATAAGGCCACAGGTTCTGGAACCTCATCACCTAATAGTTAAGGCTATAGAGAGATGTCTCCTGTTGTCACCAACTGTCATTTCTGACACATAGAAGCTTTTTCTTGTGTGGTCAGTTATTCATAGACACTTGGCCAACAGGGCAGAGTTGCTCTCAGAGCACACCCCATGGCATCCCTTTCCTGGTGCCCAAGCGTGGCTCAATAGGGCATGGGCCTCTAAGAACCGTGCTTGTAAGCCAATATGAATGGATAGGAAAGACCTGTTTAGTGAATGCACAGCAACAACCATATGCCACCCAGATGCTCCAGCTCTGTGTAGGGACCAGAGAACTCTGGGAGCCCAGCTGACCCTGCCCTTCCTGATCTTATGGCTAATATCACCCTGCACTCCCAGCTGCCCCAGCCTGGACTCATCTTTAGTATTAGCACACCTGAGCTCCAGCCAAGTGCTCCAGTCTGCTTTACAGCACCACGAGCAGCCTTAATTGCTCTTGACCTTCCTGAAGAGATATTTCCATTCATTAACATTCACCCGTGGTTGTCTTGAGATGAGGAACGAGGGATGGGCTTGGAGGGAGAGGCTGTCAGAATCTGATGTGAAGGAGCCAAGTGGAAGCTGCAGAGAGAGAGAGAGATCTCCCAACTTGGTTAACAGGAATGATTGGTCGTCTCCTAGATGACAGAGATACACTCCCAAACTCTTGCCCATTAAGTCTGACTGTACCAGAGAACAGGGTGTTCTTCCTGAGACTTCCCTGCCAGGCAACACCACAGTTGTGGCTTCCTCCCTAGCAAGCTCAACTCCACTGGCTACATTGACTTTCATTCACACTCTTCTCTTCCCTGCTTCTGACATTCCCTTTTTCTCAATGGCCTTCTCCTCTGTGCTTTCCCTTGACCTCCTCCGTCTCTGTCTCTCTAGCTGGTCACTGAGATCATACATCCTGGGGCACATGATGGCCACCCTCAGACTTTACATAACTACACATGTAAAAGGCCAATGAGAAGGTATCTTTTTATTTAATCTTTCGAGAAGACAAGAAGTGTCCTGAGCCATGGTTGTGTATCAATTGGGCCATTTGCTGTATTTAGAAGCCATTGTCCATAAATCCTTGGGGAAAATGCATGTTACAAAACTGTCTTGAAATTTGAGAGAGAGAGAGAGAGAGAGAGAGAGAGAGAGAGAGAGAGAGAGAGAGAGA